>ML787566.1:271448-283133 GCA_009831015.1 Picea engelmannii
AACAGAATATTCTTAGTTCACCAACATGTTATATGCATATCCAAGCATGTACATATGCAAAATTACACATCTATATGCACCAAGCATTTACTGTCAGCATGCCTATTAATGCCATTGTATGCTTCATGCACTCTAGTTCATTTCTGTTTCAATTCACTTATTTATTTATCTATTTCTCTTGTAGTTGGTTGTCCTTGAATTCCTTTAGATCCTTGATGCCTTGCATGCTCCCATTCTTCTCATTTGCACTATGGTTCCCTGGGTCTGAACACTTTTTCAGCCACGTTCCACCTGGCCATTCTTTCCCACTTACTACTATTCCCCAATGGAAATCCATTTTCATTCAGTGCCACTTTTGAAGTGAGAGAGCATCCCAATTCCTCTGCATTGGCATCTTGCTTCCATTGTGAACTTTGATTTAAGGTTTTAGACAGTAGATAAGTCACATCTAACAAATCCTTCCCTGGAACTCCTATGCTTGACACATAGATATTATTCACACACCACCTCTTAAGCTCTTTGTTTCCTTCCACATCAAGCTTGGAACTGTCTACACATCTCTACCTTCAAGGCTATGGATCCTTACTTTTCCTTTCTATGCCCATTAATGACATTATTCACCTGCTAGATTCATGTCCCATGTGAGGATTCTTTATTTTGTAGTACCTCATCCAACTTTTGTAAGCAAAGTCATGCCTCCATGACCCTAACATATGATCCTATTCTTGAATTGATCTAGTTATACCTCTAATCCTAATAAACCTACAAGAAACCATCTTGTTAGAGCTATACATATCATACAAAAATTGTCAATTAAATTTACAAGTACCTTTTCATTTAAGTGATAATATTATTATTTAATTAATATCATTTTTCCTTTCTATATGAATTAACTCTTTTTTAATCATGACTGTGTGTCGATTCTTTTGTCTTCATGAGTTGATCATAGACATGGATCAACTCATTATATCGTACTCATGCTTTTGTTGTGTTCTCAGTTCACAAACAGATCACATTTTGACCCCTTATCAATTCCCTGTATTATTCTAGTGTTAACTCTCTATCAAATTAAATCTTTATGAGGCGCTTCCTTCAAACCATTTACATATGACCAGATGCGCAAAACCACAGGATTATTGATTTGAGTGTTGACTCTTATTTTCCCTTTGTTTCTTAATGCATACCCCCTTCTCCAAAGGCCGCACAACCTCCCAGTAAAGGGTCTTCAGTCCCGAGCCAAATTGTCTCTCCGAAACCTTGATGGTTTCGTTTTGTATCTAAACACAAGCCATTTCAAATTTCTGGTGCAGGTCCGATGGCCCCCGCGACCTTCTCCTTCACCCTTGCGAAAAATCTCAGATTTGGCACTAGCTCCTTTTTCTCTTGGCCCCTCCTTAGATGTGACCTTAAGCAGTGATCTCACGTAGATGCGCGATTGTGGCCACACTCAAAGATAGTTTGGAGCCAAACTACTTTTCACCCCGCAATCCACCACGTGTCCTTTTTCCAAAACCGTGGTCTCGATTTCGGCCCGTCCAACTTCGTAAAGCTCGAGCACCTCCCATCCACGCAATATGAGGTGACCGTTGAACTCACGATATTGACAGTGCTTCTAAACGGACGACCGAGATCTACCTCTTGGGAACCAACAGTTCAGATTTACCTCTCCCAGATCGACGGTTGTGGTCGTTTCGAAATTCCAGACTTCGGAATTCTCAAATCTCAAACTTTACTTCCCTCGAGATACACGGGATTCTGCTACGCGTCCTTTTGAATCAGACAGTGGGGAATTACTTTGGATGATCCAACGATCGATGTTTACTTCAGGTCCTTACCCAGAATCCACAACTTCACGCCACCTATTCTCCTGATATGATGGTTCAGGTCTACTTCGGACGATCTGACAATCGACGTTTACTTCGGGTCCTTACCCAGAATCGACATCTTCACTCCACTTGTTCTCCTGATATGACAGTTCAGGTCTACTTCGGACGATTTGACAGTCGACATTTACTTCGGGTCTCCAGCTCTCCAAGATTCGGGAGTTTCAACTCTCAACTGAAAACTCTTGGAGTAATTTCTTCGTAGTCCACAATCCATCGCCACGCAGAGAAATACTATAAGCGGACATGTGGTCCAATCTGGTGGGTCACATGTGTCACGTCCTATTTGAAATTTCAATCATCCGCATTCTCAAAACTTACTGACACATGGCGCACATCCCATGTCTCCACATCATCCCTGGTGACGTCCGCAAGCCATGTCACTTCAGAAATTATGGGGTCCACATCACCTCCTAGTGATGTCATCATGCCCCACCACTTTGGCTCTTTGGGCTGCGGGACTTCGGGAGTTTCCACACTAGCACACTTCCAATTCTCCCAAACTCTGATTTCCCGAACCAACCAAACTGCCGCCATGTGTCTCTCTTATCAGACGACCCATATTAACCCTGGACTTTGGTACTTCGGAAGTTACCGCTGCAAGGATCAATGGCTGCAATTCCTTCAGGCCTTTGGACTTCGGAAAACTCAAACTTCAACTTTTTTCCGAAGCTTGCGATCTACTGATGCATGTTTCCCACGGATTCACGACTATGATTTCTTCGGGTCTTTGTACTTCAAAGAAATCAACTCCCAACCTTTTCTTTTTCCCGAAGTGTGTGGATTTCTGCCGCGTGTCCTCCTGGATCGGATGACTACAATTCACTTTGGATCTCCAGGGTCCGAAAATCTCAATTCTCAACTTATCCTTTCTCGCCTTCTCCTGGAGTGATTTCACCCGGAGCACACAATCGGTTGACGAGTGTCCTCCTAATGATCGACGGTCCTCGGTGTTAACAAAATAATTTGCAGCCAGAAGAGGCTTGCCTCTCCATAAGAAGCTAAATAACCTCTACATGCATATACTGAATTCTAACCTATCAAATCAAGGTTCTTGATTAGTCTCATCATACAGAAAAGAGTAGACATTTTGTAGCACCATGGCGATGCAAAATTTTCTATATAGCATGGTCTACCATTTTACTACCCAAAATGCTACCAAATCTGTTAAGTAGTGTAATGATGGCGCTATGAATTCCATAGGTTGTTACCAAATCCTTTTTCATTTCAGATGTTACCAAATTTGTCAATGTTGAAGTGATGTAACTGTGAATTATGATGGCACTACCCAATTGCACATAGACACACAAGCGGGTGCTACCGAAATTTGCTACCGAAATTTTGGCAGAGACCAAATTGTGCAAAGTTATTTTTGGACGCTTCTACCAGTTTTGAGTGACTAACTTAAAACTTGGATTCATGATAAAGAGATATGAGAGAGCTGTAGGAGGCACTTTGCCTGTGATCTTTGTAACCCTGAGGGGATTTTGTTTTTGTAAACATTTCTGTTATTGAAGGTTCATGATATATGTGTTATCAGATTGTATCTCTTGTTTTCTTTTCTAACTTGTCTTCTTACTTGAATGAATTATACACCTTGACAATCATGGTTGCCTTTGATTAATGGATTCTTGAGCATCTGAGGATCTGATGTATCTTGCCTATTAGTCATTGTTTACATTCAAGTACCTTGGACTCATTTATGTAGAGAGGATCTCTGCTTTATGGATGTTCTTCTTTGTGTTATCTTTTTCTTCCTCTATTTAAAAAACCTTTATTTGATATGTAGAATAATTGAATTTAATGAGCAAGGTGCTTTCTTGACTCCATATCCTAATGGTCCATCATTGATTTACAACAGCTTACTGTCCTTTCCCTTCCTTGTTTTCTTTTTCTTGATCCACAAAACCAATAAATTCTTTTTATTTCTATGTTACCAAGCTTACTCTCATTAATTTGCAGTCTGGGAGTGACTCTTGGAGTGCTAACATAAATGGCATCATTGCCGGGGAGAGGAAGTGAAGCCAGTTTCCCTAGGATAATGACATTGATCCAACTTTGATGGTAGACAAAGGAAGGACACTGAATTGACTGTAGCAATCTGCCTGGCGACTCGACGATTAAAGACTCCATTGGGAAGGATCCGGTTGATAGAAAGATGAAGGGGATGAATTCTAAACCCAGGTATTAGTTCATTAGTCGTCTACATGAACTTTTGTTGTTCTTTATCAACTCTTTCATGCTTTTCTCTTCACACATTAAGAGAATCATATTATGTTTTGTATATTCAGATGATCATCATCCTTCTTTTATATATCCATATATAGAAGAAGAAGATATTCATATTGCTTGTATTGTAGATGCTGATTCGATATATTTACCTAAGCTCATTCATAAAGATGATCATTGTATTCAAATCTCCCTTGAATATGATTAGCCATGTAACCTTACAGAGGTCAGAATTGATTCCAAGCCTATCCAGAGGTCAACACCTTTTGGCATTATTGATGAACGTTGTCATCAACCTATTAACTTTCATGATCAGCCCACTGGCTTTCAAATTAAAATCAGAAGGAAGATGTTCAAGCCTTTAAGGTTTCCCTTTCTTCTTCATCCTTATCCTCTTGACTGCCTTGAGTATCTTCCCCAATTTTCTGGAGAGAATCAAGTTTTAGCTGAGAGGCACTTGGAATCCTTTGAAAACTTTGTTGATTAGTTCGAGATTGTTCATGAAAATGTGATCATGAGATTGTTCTTTAAGTCTTTGTTTGCAGTGAATGAGTGATCTTGTTTGCAGTCAATGAGTGAGCATAAGTTTTCAGATTTGGTCAGTGATAAAACTGATTTCAAACTCTTAGATGCATTGCCTTTAATTAGGTATTCCATGTTTCCTTTGAAGAAACACATGCAAAGGATCCAACCAGTGGACAGGATGCTTGCATGGCTCCATTGGATTTTTCATTTCACTTGATAAAACAACTCAAGGGATAGATTAGGGTAGGTAGGTTGTGTGAAATAAGCTCAACACCCTGAGCATCTCTTTCAGCAGTTAGTTTTCAGTTTGCATTTGGTTTCAGTTGAAGGTCACAGGTCAGAGAAGTTTGCATAGGTTAAAGGTTGGGATCAGTCCATGGATAAGGCACTAGAATTGCATGTTCTTGGAGCCTCACATGGAGGTCTCCATCCCCCATGGAGCCTATGTTAGCACAAAAATTTGCAGCCAGAAGAGGCTTGCCTCTCCATAAGAAACTAAATAACCTCTACATGCATATACATGATTCTAACCTATCAACTCAAGGTTCTTGATTAGTCTCATCATACAGAAAAACATAGACATTCTATAGCACCATGGCGCTGCAGAATTGTCTATATAGCATGGTCTACCATTTTACTACCCAAAATGATACCAAATCTGTTAAGTAGTGTAATGATGGCACTATGAATTCCATAGGTTGTTACCAAATCCTTTTTCATGTCGGATGCTACCAAATCTGTCAATGTTGAAGTGATGTAGCTGTGAATTATGATGGCACTACCCAATTGCACGCAGACACACAGGCGGGCGCTACCGAAATTTTGGCAGAGACCAAATTGTGCAGAGTTATTTTTAGATGCTTTTGCCAGTTTTGAGTGACTGACTTAAAACTTGGATTCATGAACAAGAGAGATGAGAGAGATGTAGGAGGCACTTTGCCTGTGATATTTGTAACCCCGAGGGGATTTTGTTTTTGTAAACATTTATGTTATTGAAGGTTCATGATATCTGTGTTATCATATTGTATCTCTTGTTTTCTTTTCTAACTTATTCTTACTTGAATGAATTGTACACCTTGAGGATCATGGTTGCCTTTGATTAATGGATTCTTGAGCATCTGAGGATCTGATGTATCTTTCCTATTAGTCATTGTTTACATTCAAGTACCTTGGATTCATTTATGTAGAGAGGATCTCTTCTTTATGGATGTTCCTCTTTGTGTTATCTTTTTCTTCCTCTATTTAACAAACCTTTATCTAATATGCAGATTAATTCCATTTAATGAGCAGGGTGTTTGCTTGACTCCATAGCCCAATGGTCCATCATTGATTTACAACAGCTTATTGTCCTTTCCCTTCCTTGTTTTCTTTTTCTTGATCCACAAAACCAATAAATTATTTTTATTTCTATGTTACCAAGCTTACTCTCATTTGCAGTCTGGGAGTGACTCTTGGAGTGCTAACACTTGACTGCTTCTACTCTTTAGAGGTTCATCGCTTGAGTACTAACATGTCACATCACTGCATGTCTTTCAATTTGTGGGGGCACGCATCGACAGTTTGGAGTAACCCGCTTTTCACCCCACAATTCTCCTGATGCTGACACATAACCCCTTGGTGAAATCATGGTTTGGATTGCGGGACCACCTTGGGAAATTATCTCCCATGCAACTTGGCTCCTAGCAATGCCTCCTGTCCATTGATCTCTCTCTCCCATGGGATCCGAGGGTTGTGACCTTAACCCTTGCTTCCTTTACATCGGAATATCCTTGTTCACCTGTCGTCTGATCCAACGATCCCAAATATCCCCTAATTCTACAGTGGTGATCGCTCCCAAATTTGAAGGGGGACGGTCGCGATCCTTCAAACCCCTTACAATTGATATCTGATGATCTAAATCCTGCGTAGATTTTGCAATGCCATTCCTCCTGAGATTTTCAACTTCATGGTCAGAATTTGATCTCAACCATAAGACTCTGACCAACAAACCTGACCCATATCGGGCCGATGTTTCAACCAGAAGCTCTGATACCAATCTGTAACTTACCCACCCACCTAGAGGCCGGACTATGTTACCTTAAACAGGCTGCAACACACCCAACCACCCGCAGTCTAGGCATGTTGCAGTCCCACAACTCAGTTCTTTGATCTCTAATTCGAAAACAAAGGACTTCTCAACAATGTTAGAAGCATGCACACCACATGCATAAAACAAGATCCATGTCACATCATAAAAGATATAAACAACGTTCCATTCACCACAAATAACCAACAAACAGGCACATTAGAATACATATCTCAGAGATAATTAAATACACAATGGAATACATTAAGCAGAAAACACAGAGAGCACTTATCTTTGCAAGTAAACTTTCACCAACTGGCTACAGACCAAGGACGTTCCTCCCAACCATAGATGTTGTTGTTCATTTACTCTCAACAACAGGTCACCCTCGAGCCAGGGCTATGAATCCACAAGGATGGGTCATAGGCCAAGTATAAATACATAGTATTTGGCTAAGTAGCTCTTAGGTTTCCCAACCTCACAACAATCCTGATTTCCAGCTCTCTTTTCCCCTCAGCCCGCACAACCCCAAGAAATGAACACATTTCTCTACCATGTAGTCCCTGAGGTTGTTCCATTTCTCTCTACGGCTCCAATGCTACTGGTGAGGAAATCTCCCTACTGGAAATTCCAAGGACTCTCAGTTGTGGACAGTTCCATCCGAACTGCCATCAAGTTCATGCACACAGGCATCCATTCCTTCCTGGAATGATCAGTAAATCATTACATCCATTCAACGATGGCTCTCCTCTTCCTGCCATTCGTTTCCATGCTCAACCCAAGAACACACAAACTAATAGTAGTGAGTGAAGAGGAAGAAGAACGAGTGAACCAGTGAGAAGAGGATGAACCAAGGGAAGAATGACCCCAAAACAGCCCCCAAGGGATGTTTAAATAATTACATGAAGACAAGAGCCACATAGCCTCCCTCCCAAGAAGCTCATGTAACCCCCTCTTCTCCATAAAATCAATTATGGATAAATAAAATAATAATAACAAGACTTAGCCCCTCAAGCCCCCTCTCTCATGGAATCATACCCCCTATCTCTTTTGTCCTTGTTGGTATTGCAGCCAATAGTGTATTTTATTAATGTATAGGAAGTGTTACATTTCCTAGGCACTATGGCCCCTTTTCAACTTTACCGACTCACCAACCTAAGTCATATTTACATAATACATTATAGTTTATAAGGGTTAGAACCGGGATGTTACAAAACCACCTCTTACCCATTGACCCTAGGGCATAGATTGTTACAAAAAATGTCCAAACAACACTAGAAATCTAGCTTGAAAGGTACTTTGTTGGAAATCACAACAAAAAAGTGTACCCTGAATCTTGCCAACACAAGTAGTCACAATAACCAAAAAGAAAAGTCTTTGAGTCGTGCTTCCATAAATTGTTCCTATATTATTCTTTAAACCACTGGAAGCAAAATACAATGGAAGCAATAAACACAATACAAAATATTCAATCTTTTCACCAAGAATCCATGCAAATGGGCCATCTCTGGGAATCGTCAAATCAAACAAAAAAGTTGGAAGATTAAGTGAATGCCAGTTACATCTGTTACAAATCTAGTTGCTCAAACTCCTACTAGAGAAATGAAAACAAATGTTTCATTCACCAATTTGTTGTAAGGTGAATGTTGGGAAATCCAAGTCATTACGGGGTTCACCACCACCATCATGAAAACCGCAAATGCTAAGACATATAGCAAAACATAGACAGAAGAACCCAAGATAGCACGTCATTGACAACAGTTGTGGCCATGGAAATCTGCCCCACATTGATGGTGAGAGGCCTGAGCTCTGCAAGTATCCTAGCAAACACAGGGAATGCAATGATAGACATCAATACACCCATAAAAACAAGGAACTAGCCCACACCTTTAGGGATCAAGGCCCTAAGAACATAAGCAACCTTGATTATGGTCACCTTGTATTGCTTTCATGCTTGGTTCCATTCACAAACAAAATACACCAGACAATATCCATTACCAATGATATCTATAGCTACTCACTCAGGGGTGGAAAGTTATGAACATTCTCATAACATTTGCTTCTTGCACATTTCTTACCACTTGTCCATATAATTATACATGTGTTACCATGTTGGAAATGTGAAAACATGAATTTCCAAGTGCCAAAGAGATAACTTGTGTCTGCACATGCATGCATTTTATGAAATAAAACCTTAAACCATTTTTTTATTGTTTTGAGAGCATTTATATATATGCTTACAACCAAATATTCCTTAATATTTCATTGAGAGCATTTTATTGAGAACATGAACATTCTCATAACATTTGCTTCTTGCACATTTCTTACTACTTGTCCATATAATTATACATGTGTTACCATGTTGCACATTTCTTACCACTTGTCCATATAATTATACATGTGTTACCATGTTGGAAATGTGACAACATGAATTTCCAAGTGCCAAAGAGATAACATGTGTTGGCACATGCATGCATTTTATGAAATAAAACCTTAAACAATTTTTTATTGTTTTGAGAACATTTATATATATACTTACGACCAAATATTCCTTAATATTTCAACTATAGTTTTAAAATCCAACAGGGTTTTGAAGTTATTGGACATTAATATATTAAAGTAATTTGATGTTGGTGAATACGAAGTGTTGACTTCTTTCAATTATAATTACAACATTGCATAATGTCATTTCAACATGTTTTAGTCGAATTCCAAAACCCTCGCCCAAAATAATGCAATATGATGCCTTGCCATGCATATCCCAACACCATTGGGTCACAAGTTTTGTCTTTTTCAACAAAAAATGGGGAATACTGTATTAATAAAGACTGGAGCCAAGCTCACATTAAAATGGTACATCAAAAAGGAGTATTGTTCTGCAATTTATAGAACCTTGAAGGGTTACATTGCAACATGGGACTATGGGCATGATAATACTGTAGATACAAAATGTTTTTGACAAAACGACAAGTGTAGATTATGCAATAATTGCCTAAGTATAATATGACTTTATAAAGCATAAATATTGATGATTAAAAGGGCCAGAAAAACTGATTATGTCAACCTTGAGGGTTTGTTAGACTAGTTGGCATCTTTGCTAAGATTGTTGCTTCTTTGAATCGAGAGATTGAATATGCGCCATTGAAATGGGTTGCATGCAAAAGGTTACGAAGAGTTCCATTGCATCTCTTCTAGTTTCAAATATGATGTTAACCACTACCGTGAGCGCATGCCAGATTGAATGCTTGACAAGTGACTTGTATTTTGTAGACTTGGGAATGAGTTGCAGTATATATGTGTTATTATGGCTTAAACACCCCACCTTTTTTGAAGTGGCAAGATTGGATAGTTGATCCGCCTCTTTATTGTTTTCCCTTTTAACATGGTAGTAACTAATTTTTGTAAATGTCTGGCGAGTTTTCCTTATTCGATCGATTACTACAACTAGTCTGATCTCTGTAGGATAGGTTCCTTGAATCATATGTCTGATAAGGATTAAGGAGTCCCCTATAAAAATCAAATCATGTATATTAGAGGATTGGGTGACGTGCAGACCTTGTAAAAGAGCGTACACTTTTGTTAGATTATTTGAAGCGATGCCAAGACTCCATGAAAAGGTACTTTGCTATTGTCCCTTGGGTTGTAAATAGCCCCCGCCCCCGCACTTGCCACCCCAGGATTATTCTTAGAAGCACCATCAAAGAAGAGAAGGAAGGAGGATTGGCCAGCTCTCCAAATCTTAAAATCTTCAGGGGTCATAGAACACTACCAACAATATCTAGACAAGAAACATGTTTCCCGATTTTTGAGAAAGGTCGTGGAGCAATGGAACTGATCTAACCATATCTCTTCATCATTTCCCAACAACTGTGGTCAAGGAAGAAAGAATCCTTTAGAGTTGATATGTTCAGCCAAAGGAGCAATGGCTCTACTTGGGGTCATAAGTCTTTGTTGAAACTTGAGTTTTACTAAATAATTTATTGGTTATGTTAATGAATGATCCATTAGTTATGATAATGAATGATCCTTTGATTATGACCTTACATGTTAAGTGTTCTGAATAATGTATACTAATGCTAGTTACATTAGTATACTAATGTATACTAATGCTAGTTACATAGAAAATGTTTATATTTCGAATTAACTCGATATAATCCATTATTAATGCAGTAGTGTGCATTAACATATATCTTGGATAAAACTCCTTGAGCCTTTTTAAGTTTATAGGATATTGTTAAAACTTGGGTATTCAAACTAGACATAATAGTTCCTCTAGTATTTCCCATCAACATGACTACATAATCCGAGCCAACAAGCGTATGAGAAAGAATGATTTAGTGACCAACGATTCCTCTTGGTTCACCAATTAAGGATTGGATCGATAGCACTTTGTGGGTCCGGGCATAATGAGCGAATACTTTTTAGGACTTGTGGTCTCATATCTCGAACCCACATATGAGCCTATATTGTTAATGATTATAAATGATATAAAGACTTTGTGATTAGTTATAGCTCAAGTTTTCAAACTTTATTGGTTTTTTATATAATTTGGATTACGTTCTATATCGTATTTCCACTATTTGTTGCATTTATTTTGTGATTTGTGATAATATATTTTAATTTTATATGGTAGGGTACACACTCTATATTAATATATAGAATATAGAGAAGGTTTTGATTTCTTTTAAGATTTATTTAGTGTATTTTATTAAAATATATATTTAGAAATATATAATAGAGAAAAATGTTATTATTTATAATTTCTCATTTAAATTGAAAAGATCAAATTCAGTAGTTTACTAATTCATATGTAATATGAAAGTTTGTAAATATATAATTAGTTTGTTTAGGATAATTCATATATAAATGTTATTTGTAAAGAGTTTAACATGTTACTAGTAAGAATAGAACCTAGATAAAAGTATAACAATCATTCCTCTCGAATACCTAAGCTAAACTTAATTGATAAGCTAACATCATCCT
>ML787567.1:0-25214 GCA_009831015.1 Picea engelmannii
CTTTCTTGCAAAGCCCACACCTCTTGTCCATCTTCTCATTATCATGGTACTACTTCTTATTTAATCTCTAAAATGTTCGAGTTAGTTGTTACAATCTCTCATAGGCCTTTTGTAGTGTTTTGTGTAATGTCCCCCACCTCTTGATGAAGAGATTTGGAAAGACTTAGTGGTCTAGTCATCCATACTAGACCATAGTCTCATACACCATGGGGAAAGGTTAGCTAACTCAATATTATATTTTGAAGTTACTTGGAAAAAGGTAAAAAGGTAAAACACAACTCAATGAAGGAATAGATCACTTGAGGTTGAGTTAGGAGTTGAACCTAAGGGTTAACTTAACTCAACAGAGAAATAGAAAGAGGTATAAAGAAAATCCTAGGGCACACCTCTCAATTCATCTTGGATATTATTGCATTTGGTTATTGGGCTCTTGAGCACACAATTTTGAGGGTTTTGAGATTACAAACCCTAGAGAAAAACTCAGTGGTGAAAAATTCCACTCACCTTGTTCCAAGCTTGGTCTCGGGGATGAAATACTCCACCCACACCATTCTATAGTCTTCACAGGTACCATCATCGATCCAGGAGGGCAGTAGACCATACCCTTGAGGGTTTTCCAGCAGGGGCACATCATTTCTTGGAGAGGAGTTCGATCTAGCTTTGTGACAAGGTCTATTGACATTCTAGCACCTGGGTATTACTTGCAAGGCCTTTTTCATCAAATTTGGAGCATTTTTGGAGGGTTACTCCTGCTAGATTATTATCTGGAGCTTTGGGACGTTTTTGAGAGAAGGAGGGCACAACTGTGATTCAAATCTATCCAGTTTGAGAGGGTTATACCTCAGATATGACCCTGAGACTTCTCCCAGCAGCTTGTGGTGGCCCGATCTATCTTTCTAGAGATTTTCAGGGTGTTTGGAGGCTTCCTCCATCAGGGCCGAAATATTGATCTTGACAGTCTTCAAGAGGGTGCAACTTGGATTAGGGTTTCAACAGTTTGGAGGGGTAAAACTTGGTATTTGGACTTCAGAATTTAGGGAGGGTTTCTACTTGCCCCAATCTATCTTTTTGTGGAGTTTAGCATTATATGGAGATCTCCTTCAGCTAGGCCGAAATATTGGTCTTCTCATCTATTCAGCAGGATGTGCTGACAACCAGGGGGGTTGGACGTGACCTTGGTCCTTCTTGCATTGACCTTCATTATATATCCAGCCTTTGGAGGCTTGTTTTGTCTTATCGGGAGCATTTTGTATCAACTCATATGTTCACTCTTGGAGCCATCTGATGTTATTCTAGATATGCATCCACTTTGTATCAGGTTCTTTCTTTTCATAATAATAAAGGTCAGATCTATGCTTTTGGGTTCCATATCTTGTGTACTGGTTAGATCTTGTATTTGCATTAAGTATATCTTCAGATCTATGCTTAATAACTGAATATAACCCTAAGGCCGAAACTTGAGAAGCCAACCTGCAAACACACACAAACAAACAACAAATCAGTGGTCAGTTAGTGTTCCAAGCAAAAAACATTGGCTTGGGAACATTACGGTGGTATCGGAGCTCTAATCCTCCCATCCTGTGAGGATTATTGCATGCAGAAATTTAGTGGCATTTATATGGGAAAAAGGAGGAAACAAACAAGTGAGGCAGAAGTCGATATGGAGGGCTCAGGTGAGGACAGTGAGCCACAGGGCTTGGCAACCTTAACACAGGAACTACATAAATCCATACACCAGACAGATAGTACATTGGTCAACCACTTACAGGAAATCCAGGAGGAAAACTGTAGGGGACAGGCTGAAATATCAGAGACCTTAAGGAAGGTAGATGAAAATCAAACAAGGATAGCAGAAATGTTGATGGTGATGAATCACAAGGGGAAAGGTCCAGAATCTTATGCCAATAAGGAAACTAGTGGATCTCATGGAGGGAACATGTATCAGTAGGAACATATTCCCTATCATCATTATGAGAGAAGCCATGGAGGGGGAGCACCACAGGGAAAGACAGGTAGCAGGACTCCTCCTAGACCGTACTTACCCTCATTCACAGATGAACTGACACAACCCAACCACCTAGATGAGTTTGATGATCTGTTTGATCAATATTCCAGGGAGTACAACTCATTGAGCTTATCAGTTCATAGGCAGATCACCCTAGATCCATTTTGTGGATTAAAATTTAGAAACAAGCCCAGGTCGTACCACATGAGCAACTATGAGTTTGAGCGCAGGGATGGGAAGATGGAGATTCCCAACTTTGATGGTTCGGCCAAGATGACTACACAGGCGTGGGTTCAGAAACTAGACTCTTACCTGCAACTTAACCCTATGAGGGAGATGGAGGCCATTAAGTTTGCCACCATGTACTTGGATGGAAAAGCTCATTATTGGTGGTATCATGGATTGACCACACTTGGCCACAATCAGATAGTGGCATACACAGAGTTTACTCATAGAATCATTGACAGGTTTGACCATGGGGATCCAAATCTACACTTCAGGGAACTCACACAGCTCCGACAGACAGGAGCACCAAAGGTGTATATTGAGGAGTTCCAGAGGCTAGCAGTCATGATGCAAGACGTTTCACCATCTAGATTCATGATGCTCTTCACTGAGGGTTTGATGGAACCCTTGAAGGGTTGGGTTAAGGATTTTAAGCCCACCAACCTACAGGATGCTATCTGGAGGACGAGAGATCTAGGCCCAGCTGCAAAGTCAAAATTTGTTCTTAGACCACCTCTAAACACCGAAGGGAGAGACCAAAAACCTCCAATGAACCCAAGAGGAAGAGACCCATGGGGGTTTAACAGGGGAAGAGGTAGGATGGATGAGAATACTAGAAGAAAACTAAGAAGGAAACAACTATACTACACATGCAAAGAGCCATGGAACCCGTCCCACAAGTGTATGGGTCATGGCCAAGTTCATTACATTGAGGTGACATCAGATAATGAAGAGGATGAGGATTTTGGCCACATCTAGAACATGGAGGAAGAAACCACCGAAACTGTAGAGGAGGAGGCTACAGGTCACGACAATGCAACAGAGGAGAGAGCTACATTGGAATCCATCAGTGGGGTACCCAAGTACAACACGTTCAGGATGAGAGGAGTGTTGCAGGGGAAAAAGGTGTCAGTGCTCATTGATGGGGGTGCTTCTCACAACTTTATTGACTCAACATTGCTATAGAGGAGGCATATACCCACAATTGATTTTGAATGATTCAAGGTGGAGGTAGAAGGAGGAAGCACCATGCCATGTAACAAGTACATTCCAAGGATGAAGCTTACACTGGGTAGGCATGATTTAGTACATGTCATTTATGTGATGGACCTCCCTGACACAAATATAATCCCTGGAGTACAATGGCTCAGTACGTTGGGGCCTATCACCACCAACTACAAGAACATGGAGATTTCTTTCATAGAGGAGAGTGGAAGAAAGGTAGTCCTCAGAGGCATGACAAGCAACATAGCCAAGGTAGTCACAATGAAGCGGATGGAGGCCATTTTCAGGAGAGAGAAGATTGTGTATGTTGCTGAGTGCAAGATTTAGTCACATGTGGAAAAAAGGGGGAAGGTTCACTACGCACCAGAGATCCAGAGGATCATTGACAAACACAGTAAGGTGTTTGGACCTATCCCACCAGTTGTGCTACCAGACAGGGGATTTGAGCATATCATTGATTTGGAGGAAGGGGCAAAGCTAGTCATCACCATGCCTTACAGACACCCAAAGAAGTACAAGGATGAAATAGAGAAGGCCATAAAAGAGATCTTAGATATGGGTCACATTAAACCAAGTTCCATCCCTTTTGCCTCTTCAGTGGTACTGGCCAAGAAGAAGGATGGAACCATGCACATGTGCATTGACTTCAGGGCACTAAACAAGAAGACTATAAAAAACCGGTATCCCATTCCGAGGATTGATGAGATATTGGACGAGCTCCATGGGGTTGTTTATTTCATAAAGATTGAATTGCGCTCTGGTTACCATCAAATCAAAATGAGGGAGGAGGACATCCCTAAGACTGCCTTCAGGTGTCACTACGACCACTATGAATTCTTAGTGATGCCATTTGGATTAACCAATGCACCAACCACATCTCAGTCATGTATGAACCATGTCTTCAATAAACAGTTGAGGAAGCATCTTCTTGTATTCTTTGATGACTTGCTAATATATAGCAAGGCGTGGGAGGAACACCTTCAGCATGTGGAACATATATTAACTATCATGGAGGGCCAATCCTTATATGCCAAGGAGTCCAAATGTGAATTTGGGATGACAAAGTTCCTCTACTTGGGGCACATTATTGGAGTTAAGGGGGTACAGGTACATTAGGATAATATCCAAGCAATAGTTGAGTGGACCACACCTAAAACCCTTACAGAGTTGAAGGGATTTCTTGGTATTTCCATCTATTACAGGATATTCGTCAAAGGGTTCTCCCAACTTTGTGCACCTTTGACTGATCTAACTAAGAAAGGAGCCTTCAGATGGAGTGAAGAGGCCCAAGCTACATTTGACAGGATGAAGAAAATAATGAGCACATGCCCAGTGCTAGCCTTACCGGATTTCGGCCAACCCTTCACATTGGAGTGTGATGCCTCTAGAGAAGGCATTGGGGCCGTACTGATTTAGATGAGGCACCCTATTGCCTATGAGAGCTGAAAATTGAGGGGTCCTGAGCTAATTTACACCATCTAAGACAAGGAGATCCTGGCTATCATGCACGCTTTGGCCAAATTCAAGAAATACTTGGTAGGTGATAGATTTGTGGTGAAATCAGATCACAACAGCCTTAAGTACTTCTTGGAACATAAGGACTTAAATGAGAGGCAACAAAAGTGGGTCAACAAGATACAAGCCTATGGATTTGACATTGAATTTGTCAAAGGGAAAAACAACATAGTTGCAGATGCCTTATCCAGACGACCATCAGTTTATGCCATGGCAGATATATCAGTTGACTGGAAGGCTCACCTCTTAGTGGAATATTCCAAAAATCAGTTCGCTTGTCAGTTGATGGATGGGAAAATATAGGATGATAAGTTCAGAGTCATAGATGACATCATCTAATACAAGGGCCGAATCTTCTTAGTTCCTGAGTCAACCTTCAAGGCCAAGATACTACAAGCATGTCATGACTCACTGGTGGAAGGGCACCAAGGGATTGGAAAAACATACAGGCAGGTAAGGGAAAGGTTCTCATGGAAGGGCCTCAAAGAGGATGTGATGAGTCACATCAAGGAGTGTACTACTTTCCAGGAAAATAAGGATGAGCACACTCATCCAGCAGGACTACTACAACCTCTACCCATCCCAGAGCACAAATGGGAGAGCATCTTCATGGACTTCATCACAAGATTTCCAAGGGCATGGGGTAAGGATTGTATTTTTGTAGTGGTGGACAGGTTGACTAAATTTTCACACTTCTTCTCCATTGCTACAGACTTAAGTGCAGCACAGGTGGCCGAATTATTCTTCAGAGAGATCTTCAGACTACATGGTCTACCCAAAACCATTGTTAGTGACAGGGATAGCCGATTTATGATCACGTTTTGGTAGGAGTTTTTCAGGATGGTTGGTACGACCTTGACCCCTAGCACTAGTTATCACCCTCAGACTGATGGGAAAACCAAAATAGTCAACAAATGGGTAGAAGGCTACCTCAAGAATTATGTAGCAGGGAAATAGAAGGCATGGGTTAGGTGGCTACACTTGGGGGAATACTATTAGAACAATGCCTATCACATGTCCATAGGCATGAATCCATTCAGGGTGTTGTACAATTATGTCCCACTCTCTTTTGTAGAGATTTCTTTTGGTGATAACAAAGCTCTGATGTTACAGGATTGGGTGTAGCAGAGTCAGGACATACTCAGGGAGTTGAAGGATCATCTACAAAGGGCACATAATCAACAGAAGGTCCAAGCAGACAAACACTGGGTAGAGCGTACTTTTGAGGTTGGTGACTTTTTCTACCTAAGGCTCCAACCGTACAAACATGCTTCTATAAAAAGGAGTGGAGCAAAAAATCTCCAACCCCAGTTCTTTGGGCCCTACAGGATCAACAGAAAGGTAGGGGCAATGGATTATGAGCTTGATCTCCCACAGAGTAGCAGGATACAAAATGTTTTCCACGTGTCATGCTTGAAGAGGGTCGTCGACCAACACATCACCCCACTTGAGGTGCTGCCACCTCTAGATGAAGAGGGGAAATTGGTACTAGTGCCTGAGGAAATATTGGAGGTTCGGGAGAAGAAACTTCGAAAGAGGAGCATCAAAGAATACTTAATCAAATGGAAGGATTTTCCCATTGAGGATGCCACATGGGAGAATGAACATGTGATACGAGAAACAGGTTTAGAATTGCTTATGGGAAAGCAATTTCTAGCAGGGGAGACTATAATGTCCCCCACCTCTTGATGAAGAGGTTTGGAAAGACTTAGTGGTCTAGTCATCCCCACTAGACCATAGTCTCATACAACATGGGGAAAGGTCAACTAACTCAATGTTATATTTTGAAGTTGACTAGGAAAAAGGTAAAAAGGTAAAAAGTAACTCAATGAAGGAATAGAGCGCTTGAGGTTGAGTTAGGAGTTGAACCTAAGGGTTAACTTAACTCAACAGAGAAACATAAAGAGGTATAAAGGAAAGCCTAGGGCGCACCTCTCAATTCATCTTGGATATTATTGCATTTGGATATTGGGCTCTTGAGCACACAATTTTGAGGGTTTTGAGATCACAAACCCTAGAGAACAACTCAGCGGTGAAAGATTTCACTCACCTTGTTCCAAGCTTGGTCTCGGGGATGAAATACTCCACCCACACCATTCTATAGTCTTCACAGGTACCATAATCGATCCAAGGGGGAAGCATATCGTACCCTTGAGGGTTTTCCAGCAGGGGCACATCATTTCTTAGAGAGGAGTTCGATCGAGAGGAGGTCTATTGACATTCTAGAACCTGGGTATTACTTGCAGGGCCTTGTTAATTAGATTTGGAGCATTTTTGGAGGGTTACTCCTGCTAGATTATTATCTGGATCTTTGGGACGTTTTTGAGAGAAAGAGGGCGCAACTGTGATTCAGATCTATCCAGTTTGAGAGGGTTATACCTCAGATATGACCCTGAGACTTCTCCCAGCAGTTTGTGGTGGCCCGATCTATCTTTCTAGAGATTTTCAGGGTGTTTGGAGGCTTCCTCCATCAGGGCCAAAATATTGAGCTTGACTGTCTTCAGGACAACGCAACCTGAATTAGGGTTTCAACAGTTTGGAGGGGTAAAACTTGGCATCTGGACTTCATACTTCATGGAGGGTTTCTACTTGCCATGATATATCTTTTTGTGGATTTTAGCATTATTTGGAGATCTCCTTCAGCTGGGCCGAAATCTTGGTCTTCTCATCTATTTAGCAGGACGTGCCAACAACCAGGGGGGTTGGACGTGACCCAGGTCCTTCTTGCATTGAACTTCATTATATATCCAGCCTTTGGAGGCTTGTTTTGTCTTATCAAGAGCATTTTGTAGCAGCTCATATATTCACTCTTGGAGCCATCTGATGTTATTCCATATCTGCATCCACTTTGTATCAGGTTCTTTCTTTTCATAATAATAAAGGTCAGATCTATGCTTTTGGGTTCCATATCTTGTGTACTGGTTAGATCTTGTATTTGCATTAAGTATATCTTCAGATCTGTGCTTAATAACTGAATACAACCCTAAGGCCAAAACTTGAGAGGCTAACCTGCAAACACACACAAACAAACAAAAAATCAGTGGTTAGTTAGTGTTCCAAGCAAAAACAATTGGCTCGGGAACATTACATTTTGTCTCACAAGTGATTAATATCGCTCAACTTGGTTGGGCTGTGGACAATAATAAACATGTGAATCATTGATTTAACCTAAAATATATTGTTTTGTAATGAAGGCTCATAACCAACTATGTGAACAAATCACTTAAAAGGGACTTAATAGAGATACTTTATTTGACACACACCTAGTGGAAAACCAACACCTAAAAAATGAAAACTTTGGCCTAGATTTAATTTCTAATGTGTTGGTAATTAATACTTGAAAATCCCCAAAATGAGAATTTTGATCCAACTCCACAAAAAAAATATTAGACAATTATTTCAGTGCACTAAGAGGAACATTCTACAACTTCGTATCAGGGAGATATGTGTAACCTAATGTTGATATGGCATAGGTTGACAGAAAAATAAATGAAATAAAATAATAAAAATTAAATCAAACTAAAATCTTAGTCATAAATATATCTAGTGAGTTAACTTAATTGGTTCGAATACATTGTTTCAAGGTGGAGTTTGCCATGAAATTTCTAGTTTTAGTCTGACTAAGTTTCAATTTAGTTGAGTCTTAATGGTTACCAATTGTCATTGTGATGGGTGGTTGAGTTGCTCTCCATCTAGATACTCGGTTTGAATTCCATGAGGGTTTCCTTGAAAATATGTGTGTGTGCGCACACATGTGTGCATCTAAGCATGTGCTACGTGGTACCAAAGGAAAGCAAAAAGCATGTGCTACGTGGTACCAAAGGAAAACAAAACAAGTTTTCCCTTGCTTATCCAAGTTCAAATCTCACTAAAATTTATGGAAATCTTTCAGCGAATATGGAGACACATATGAAGTGTCCATAAATAATATATATACTATTTATAATTATTAAGGTAGAGAAACTTATATACACAAGGTATGTATATAGAGTGTGTTGGACATTGAATCTCTTTATAAGAAGTTTAAACATTCTACTTTTTGGACTTTTTTAGGTGATTATCTGAAGAGATGTAATTGTTGGTAAACTTGTAATTTTTCATCACTGAAAATTGTATTTTTGAATGCATAAATGGATATAGTGCCCTGAAAAATCCCTATTACACTTGAATTATACAATCTCAACAAATAATATCTATACTTCTAACCATTCTTTTAAATTTTAACCAAATTTTAAATAAAACTATATATATATATATATATATATATATATATATATATATATATATATATATATATATATTTTTAATAAAATATTTAAACTACCCTTTAACATAACTTGAGATGAATGGTTTCTTTGATACGTTTTGACTTTTCTCATAATGCTTTAACATAACTTCCTAGATTAAGATTAATGAGATGGATTGTTTCTTTAATACGTTTTGACTTTTCTCATAATGAGATGAAATCTTTCTTTAATATATATATATATATTTTTTCAATAGATTAAATGTTTGTTTGATTTTTCTCATTTCCATCACCAAGGAAAAAATAAGCCAAGGAAAGTGTAAGTTTGTTTCGTAACTACTACATAGAGCTATTTAAGGGAAAGTGTAAGTTTGTTTCATAACTACTACATGCAGCTATTTAATCATTATTTTATTAAATTTCATTTATTTGAAATACCATTTCTTTATTATTGTTTTTTCTTTATAGAATTTGAAATAACATTTCTTTATTATTGTTTTCTTTTTATTCTATATCTATATCTAGGTAGCTTTTAACTTTGGATTATTTAAAGACATTCATGACTTTGGAATGAGGATTATGGGTTGGTCATGAAGATTGTGGGTTGGTGAAGGTTTCTTTTTAACCTGTCTACTTATTTATATTGTGTTTTATACATTAATTTATCTTTAAATATTGATAGATTTATTTATATTTTTTATAATTAAAAAGAGATTAAAAATAAAATAAAAGTCAAAAGAAAGTTTGTTTCATAACTACTACATGCAGCTATTTAATCATTATTTTATTAAATTTCATTTATTTGAAATACCATTTTTTTATTATTGTTTTTTCTTTATAGAATTTGAAATAACATTTCTTTATTATTGTTTTCTTTTTATTCTATATCTATATCTAGGTAGCTTTTAACTTTGGATTATTTAAAGACATTCATGACTTTGGAATGAGGATTATGGGTTGGTCATGAAGATTGTGGGTTGGTGAAGGTTTCTTCTTAACATGTCTACTTATTTATATTGTGTTTTATACATTAATTTATTTTTAAATATTGATTGATTTATTTATATTTTTTATAATTAAAAAGAGATTAAAAATAAAATAAAAGTCAAAAGAAAATGAAAATCAAACATGAAGTAAATCCAACTACTCTTTAAATTATAATATTTTTAAAATTTTTAATAATCAATTTTATTATTTAAAAATTTTCAAAATTTATTTTCCATTAAAATAATCAACTAGTGCATCCCTACCAAAATAAAGGGCCTTTCACGAACACTTACACATCATTCCTATTGCTAAGACAACCATAAATGTGTCATACTCTACCGAACATTAACATAACAAATCATCTTTGCTGAAATAAATACCAATCACATTTATAAGTATTGGCTCAAGGAAAGACTACAACCACGGGGAATCTATCTTCCAGGGAAGATAGAAGGGAAATATCGTTTATCCACAAAGTGATTCAAGAAAATGGAATATTATGTTAGAGATCTAATTGCAAGGTTTGGTATGAGGAAGGGAGACCATTTCAATGATTTAAAACTTGCTAAGGATGACTAAATGTCATTAGTAGAATTCATAAGCATTCAACTCAATACAATGTTTTGTGGGTAGAGTTGAGTTTAAGATGATAATTTTTTACATAAAATTATAAATAGTAAATAGTAATATTAATTATGTTCTAATTTTTTTATTAAAGGAAATAAAACAAAAATGACGATGATGGTTTTTAACATCCACTAAGACTAACTTTAATTTATCATATTTTTAAGAAAAAAATGTAAAGAATTATTTGGTTCATTTAAAAATTTTATTTGTGTGTTTTAAAAGCTTCAAGAGAAGAATTCCTAAAGCCCTATAGTTTTGATGAATTAAATGGTTAGGAAGGTTGGTATTGTAACTAATATTCTAAAATTAAGATCTAATCTGGGCGTATGCAGGAGATTCTAAGAGAAAGTGCTTTTCATCTTCGACCCTCTTAGCACTCGTGAGAGTTTGTTCTTATGTTAGCAATGCTGATTTTCTTCTTTATGGTAGTTAAAATAGAGATATAATTTTGATCTTCTAAATTAGGGTTAATCACCCCCTTATAGTATCTTAATTTTCTCTTATCATCTAACTTTATTGCACCACACTTTCTCCTTAAATCTAGATGTAATAATACTTTTAAGATTATCGATATTCTGCAAGGTGACCTCTTCCTCAATTCATCAATGAATTGGCCAAGACTTGGCATCTTTATGACAACCCCACATGAGTCACGGGTGATTTTCACTAAAGTTTGAGGCAATCTTAGGAAGATTCTTATCTTCCATGTTGTTTATCATGTTCTTGTACTTTAGGTACCTATTCATAACCATGCTCTCAATGGTGGAAATACTTGCTTCTATGAGGAGTATAAGATAGGGTTTATTTCCTTTAATGTTAAGATGATAAGTTATAAAACACGTTTGGATTTGCTTGGTCTTTCTCCACAATTCTCTAGAGATATTGCAGCCCCAAACTTCACAACCATATAAGATAACAACAGTGACGAGAACCTCAAAGAGGAGTTTCTTTTTATCCCATAGTCAAAGGTCCACTAATTTACAATCCTTTTCAAGGCCAAAATAATCTTTACACCCTCTATTTATCCTTTTTTTCAATGCTATAGTTCCAATTAAGCTTGTCATGTAAATCAACTTTGAGATAATTGTATGAAGTCACTTCTTCCAAGTTATTGTTCTCATACACAAAATTATCGTAAGTGATCTTTCTGGATTTGATTATCATAACCTTTGTCTTGTAAGTGTTAATATCCATAACGATACTATAGAAAAAGTCCTTGAGAATTCTTAGTTACTTGTCGAGATAATTTTTTAATTAATTCTTTTCAAAAAAGATTTGTGAGAAAATTCAAGAGATGCTTCCTCATATTTGTGGATGGTATCCTTAATAAAAATTTCGACATAAACTAATGCACCTCCCTCAAAGGTATTCGACCCAAGCACTTATAGGCATGAAACTAGCCAAATACCCAACAATATTAACAATCAATTGAATTATATTTTACATATTAATTATCTCATCAACAAATACAAAAATAATATAAATTTTACTTTTCTACATGTTGTCCATCCTTAACTCGATAGCAGAATTGGGTCATCAAAGGTCCCAACCACAAATTCAATGTTTGACTTTGTGGTTGGGCCCTCCGATGACCTAAATCTATAATCAGGTTAAGCTGGGGTCTACCTTTCATATATAGAATTGAAAAAATTACAAAATGTCATCAAGTTTTTAAAAAATCAATTTTAAGTATATGTAAATTTTAAAAAATGGCCACACTTTTACAAAAAAAAATCCATAACTCTCCTTCCATTTAAAATTATATAACTTTTGTGTCATCCTTGTACATACAAAAATTTCCATAACCCTCATTCCATAAAAAACAATCCTTTACATCATCATTGCACTTACAAACAACCATTGGAAGCAAACTATTTAAAAAATAGTCCTCACAAAAAAAACCCTGAAAGAATATATTTACATCGCCCTTGCACTTTAGAATTTTATTTCTGTGCTTTAAAATCTTGAAGAGAAGCATTCCTAAATCCCTATAGTTTTGATGAGTTAAAAGGTTAGGAAGGTTGGTATTGCAACTAATATTCTAAAATTAAGATCTAATGTGGGTGTACGCATGACATTCTAAGAGAAAGCGATTTTCATCTTCAACCCTCTTAGTGTTCATGAGAGTTCGTTCTTGTTTTAGCAATGTTGATTTTCTTCTTTACAATAGTTAAAATAGACAAACACTTTTGATATTCTAAATTAGGGTCAATCACCTCCTTATAGTGTCTTAATTTTCTCTTCTCCTCTAATTATTTATTGCACCACACTTTCTCCTTAAATCTAGATGTAATAATACTTTTAATATTATCAATATTATTTGAAAGTGATATCTTCCTCAATTACCCAATGATTTAGGCAAGACTTGGCATCTTTATGCCAACCCCACATGATCCGTAGGTGGTTTTGACTGAAGTTCGAGGCAATTGTTGGAAGCTTCTTATCTTCCATGTTGTTTAACATGTTCTTGTACTTTAGGTACTTGGTCATAGCCATTCTCTCAATGGGGGAATGACTCACTTCTATGAGGAGGATAGGATAGGGTGTATTGACTTTAATTTTAAGATGAGGAGGATAGGATAGGGTGTAATGACTCACTTCTATGAGGAGGATAGGATAGGGTGTAATGACTCACTTCTATGAGGAGGATAGGATAGGGTGTATTGACTCACTTCTCTAGACATATTGCAACCCCAAAATCCATAACTGTATAAGATAACAAGAGTGATGAGAGCTTCAAACAAGAGTTTCTTTTTATCCCATAGCTAAAGCTCCACTAATTAAATTTTTTTTTTTCAAGGCCAAAATAAGTTTTTCCACCCTCTATTTATCCTTTTTTCATTGCTATAGTTTTAGTTAAGCTTTTCATGTAGATCAACTTTGAGATGTTTGTATGAAGTTACTTCCTCCAATGATCTAGGTGGATATTGATGGCCACCCACTTGTTCCAACTGGCTCCTCTTGTCAATTTTTAGTTTAGCACATTCTTCTGTACTTCTTTGTAATTGTGGGTTCTACACTTTCAGGGCTGTCTGAATCCCTACACATCTTCTAGGTGGATACTGGTGGCCCCCCACCTAATCCAACTAGATTATTTTGTATGTTTTCATGTCGACACATATTGTTGTACTTATAGGGCCATTTTAGGGACCTAAACAATGTTTTTTTTCTCGACACAGTCAAATTACAGATGAAGTTAGAGTTTAAAAATGTAATGCGTATTTCTCAAAAATACCTTTCCAATGAGCTATCACACTCCTAAAACAAAGATCGTATGCAAAAGTTATGACCCAGGGAAGAATGTACTAACTTACCCAAACGGGGCCCACATGAATTTTGGCGTTTCATCTCCTAAGGTTAGGTTTTTGGATGTCTAGGGTTTTGAAATTCATGTTTATCATAAAAAGGCCTTCATAGCCTCATTTTAATCATCTTCTGGCAAATGAGTGTAGTCGTTACATCTCTTCTCAAAGATAAAGCTGCCAACATTCTAGCGAGTCTTGCTCTCTGTATTTTTACAGTCTCTTTACAATTATTACATTAATAGAAATCAAGTATTGTCATATTTCTCTATTTCTGGAAATTTTCATGAGTACTTGATTGTAATTTCTCTTCTTTCATTTCGTTCCAAAAATAATCCAGATCAGTGGTATCAAAGCATGTTGATCTTGATCGTTTTTCAGTGCATGTCCCCAACGAGGTCCGAGTATAGCAAGTTGGGTCTCTAGTTTGTCTCTCTTCAAGACAATCACTCTTGCACACCGAAGAAACCCTCCATGGTGGAAGAAAAGAAAAACGACAGAGCAAAAGATTCTATTAACACGTTGCTTGAGAAATCTCTCACGCGACAAAGGGGCAAAATGATGGAGAATTTTGCACACATCATTCATCGCCTGTCGATAGCAACATGCACATCTTCATCAAGTGGCCATTTTGGAGGAACCTCTCCCTTCAAGGTACAATTTAATTTTGATATTCCCATATTTGAAGGTCAAATAGATGCGGATGCCCTAGAAAAATGGTTAAATCTATTAGAAGGTTATTTCTTTGTTCAAAATTTTTCTAATAGGGAAAAGATCATCTTCGCACTCCTCAAGGCTCTCCCCCATGTCAAACATTGGTGGGAAACTTACTAGGAGCAAAGTTCCACAGATGAATTTGGAATATATGGGGCCGAGCCCACTTGGGATTTTTTTGTGGATGCGGTCAAAGAACAATACTATCTTGTTGATAACTATGAAGACCAGTACATGAGATGGACCACATTGTGGCAAGAGAAGAGACAAACAATTATGGAGTTCACAAATACTTTCCATACCTTGTGCACCAAGCTAGCTATCAAAGACTCTTAGAAACATCTGGTTCTGAAATACCATGGGGCTCTGCATAAGTACATCCAAATTGTTGGCCCTTGACCAGGTTTTGAGGAAACACTGGTCATGTTTGACCATTTTTGGGACTTCGACAAGCTGGTCGAAGATGGAGCACCCAGGCGAAGAGGCGATCGCGGTATCTCTCCATTTTTGTGGCCTTTTTGGGATTTTAGGGTTTATGTAGCGGGTATGGGATGTCAACCCATGGGTTTAGCCATGCTTAGGCCCCTTTTTGTAATGTATAAATAAGTAGCTAAGTGATGTAAGAAGTAGTTCTGATCGGCTTTGTGCAAGAACCTGTGATGGTTGCTAAGTGAAAATAGTTGTGAATGCTTTGTGCATACTGTATGTGAGACTTGCAGAGCTAAGTGCAAGTGGTTGTAGTTGGATTTGTGCCTTGACATAATCCAGGGAAGGAGGATCTGGCAAGGTCGCGAATATCTCCTATCCTTTGCGGAGTTGGATTTGTGGCTTGGTGCATGTAAGAAGATTGGAAGAAGCTAATAAAGAAGAAGAAGAGTTGGTGGACGTAGCCCCACACTGGGGTGAACCACATATATCATGTGTTATTGTGCTTTGTGTTATGTCTTCATGATGGTTATGTTTATATTTTCTTAGTGCACTGTTCTGGATGTATGATAGGTAGATTCATTGATTCTTAGTGTTTGATATATGAATAAATGCTAGATTTGTTCTGATCCTATGTGTTGAATGCTTGGATGTGTTTAATATTGATTACTACTGCGTTGATCTACAATTAGGGTTAATCTATGATGTGAATAAGAATCATAACTAAATGCATACTATTGGCTAAGTGCTCTGTTGAAGTGTGTAATCACAAATCTAGGTCCAGGTTATAGACACTTGAGTCCTGCAACCCCCCCCTCCTCTACCTCAGGTGAGACTTCATCTGCTTCGCAGGTGTTTCCGAAAGGGCCGGTAGTTAGGGTTTTGTTGGTGCGTTGTTGAAGCGTTGAACCCTGGGTCTGCCCCTGTGCCAACAAATGGTTCCGTTGTCGGGAGCTGAAACTGTGATTGTTGGGAATTGAAGAAAAGAGAAAGATTTGTGCATAGATCTATTGATGTAGTGCGCAGTATTCTACTTGACTTGTGAAGCTCCATGCTAAAAGAGAAGCCCGATCTGAAGAAAATAGGTAAGATCTTAAAACTTTGTGCTCCAGTAAAGGTAAGATAAGTGGAAATTTTTTCTTAGGAAGTATGGATCTAGGTATCTTTGACAGATCTTGTCCTGGTCTGAAAACTAGGGCACAACTAGAAGAAAGCAGATTTGATATGAATAGATTTGATAGAAATGGTGAAAGATATGTTATTCATATGCATAGAAATAATTTTTGGACTAATAAGTGGGTGCAGGAACCTAGAACGAATATTTGCAGATTGTAGGTCCATCACTGTGATCCTAGTGCACATTACATAAAAGGTTGGGGATCCTTTAAGAGGAAGAGAGGATTGACATTGTGTTATAACTGCAGAAGATCGAGAAATCTTGCTAAGGAATTCCCTAGTACATGTCCTATTTGTCTTTGTTGTAAAGCTGTTAGTCATAAGGTTTTGGATTTCCCTAGAATGATTGATAAAGTTGAAAAGATGAACCCGAATCAAGAAAACTATGGAGAAGGTCAGGAAACTAAGGATATGTTAAAAAACTAGAAAGAATCAGAGAGTATGTTATTACAGTTGAAAGAAACACTGAATGATCACATAGACATCAATTTACCAAAGATCTTAAAAGAGAAGCAGTGCATAGAAATAAGAATAGGAGACTTTGATATATACTGTGCTCTGGACGAGGAAACACAGGTGAATATCATGCCAGAAAGTACTTGGGAATTTTTAGGAAATCCTGCTATGGTTCCTTCATTGGGAATGATAGGATTGTTTAAAGGAAAGATGATAACCCTGTGTGGAAGATTTATTAATGTACCTATGACTGCCCATGGAACATCGACTGAAGAGTAATTTGAGGTCATTAAGTTTTTTGAGAACAATGACCCTTTTGCACTTTTGTTAGGAAAGACTTGGATTGAGAAAGATCAGATCTAGAGGAAATCAGAGGAAGAAGCTACAAAAAATAAAAAGCAAGAATTAAGGGACTTCATAGTTGAGAAAATAAGGCGACTAGTACAAGAACAAGAGGACAAGTCGAAGCAACCGAGGACCCGAGACTTAGTTGTCGAAGTTGAAAGAATGTAGGAAGGCTTGAAAACCCTATCCATGGAGGAGAGAAGAGAACCTA
The DNA here is from genome assembly GCA_009831015.1 of Picea engelmannii. NCBI lineage: Eukaryota > Viridiplantae > Streptophyta > Pinopsida > Pinales > Pinaceae > Picea > Picea engelmannii. The sequence continues at coordinate 17,241 of ML787567.1, forward strand.
CCCTAGAAGTAGCAAGCGAAGAGGTGTTTTCGAACCCTTTGGAAAACCCTTAGCAGTGCGAAGTTACTACACAAAGAGAAAATAAGAATAAGAATGGAAAGAGGAATCTAGAGACTCAGATCGTAGGAAAGAAGGCAAGAAAGCTCAGTAAGAAGAAAACAAAGTTAGAAAAACTGTAGGAAGTTCCAGGGATGACTTGGTAGAAGTCAGGCTTGAACCTCGCTGGAATAGCATAACAGTGCAGACTGACACTTCACCATGACGAAGCTATATGACCGTTGGAGGTGTCCCGACTGTTAGAATGATGCTCCAGAACGGTTAGAAACACAGTTATTTTCGGAAAGATCGCCATTCTACCATTGAGACCGTGCCACAAAAGATGGAATCGTATTGATTGAGGCATTCTTGCCCGTTGGAGGAATCCATTACGACGTCGCTTATTTAATTTTTCGAATGCCACACTGGGACCACTTTTGCAAACTGAGATATTCAAGCTAGCAGAGAAGTGATTGCATACCACGTTGTGCTGCCTAAGACCCCGCCACCAATTCGATTACCTTGAGTGTTCAACCTATTTGATTACAAGCGTGTATGTCGGGTGACCTTAGTGCAGTCAAGAAATCCGTAGAAGAGATCTTGATCGACCTTATGTCTGAGAAATTTATGTCCGCAGGTATACAAGAATCGTCGATGGGTGGGTTAGAGCAACTTCGGGTTGGGCAACAAGAAAAATATGACATTAGAGCGAAGTTCGAGGAGGACAAAGAGAAAATCTAGAAAGACAAAGACCAACTACTCACAAAGCAGACTGTGGTCCGTGAAGCAGTGACTAGAGAACTTCTCTCTATGCGAGGCATGGCACAGATGGAAGAAGAGACAGTCGAGACCCAAGTGGGGAAGCTCGCTAAGGCCATTCAACAGCTTCAAGCATGAGTAGTTGAGCTAGAACTTCAAGTAGTGCCTAGAAGTCCGCAAGAAGTACGAGATCAAAGGGAAGAAACTTCCAGGAGCACAATGGAAAGAATCAGGGTGTTGGCCTCAGAATGCAAGCAACTAAGTAACTAAAGTGCGTAGACCTATGAGCGCCTTGCAAAAGGAACGGAGCTGAAAATATTAGAGGCACAACTCTAGGAGGAAAAGAAGCAGGCGTCGATTATGCAAGCACAACTGAAGCAACTTACGGCCATTGAGAAGATGAAAAGGTCACAGGAGCAACGAGAAGTTCAAAAAACAAGTCACTGCCATCTAGAGCCGAGTTATGGAGGTGACACAGTGACCCCAGCCAGTGCAGGACGAATCCTACACACTTTTTGAAGAGATTGAGGGACAAGGCGCACAACTGGAACAAGTGGTCACAACAGTAGAACAACGCCTGGAAGGGCCTGTCACCGAGCAAGTACTTCAGGAGTTCACCGAGTAGGAGGCTTTGGCGAAGCAACAATTCGAGGCAGCTCGAGGCCTTCGAGGCAATGTTGCCCAGATCAGAGTGACTTAGGATGAGTCACAAGTAAGTGTTGGGGGCCTCTTGGCTGTTGACCAGGTTTTGAGGAAACACTGGTCATGTTTGACCATTTTTGGGACTTCGATAGGCTGGTCAAAGACGGAGCGCCCAGGCAGAGCGAAGATCACGGGATCTCGCCCTTTTTGCGGGCTTTTTTGGCTTTTAGGGTTTATGTAGCGGGTATGGGATGTCGGGCCATGGGTTTACCCATGCTTAGGCCCCTTTTTGTAATGTATAAATAAGTAGATAAGCGATGTAAGAAGTATTTCTGATCAGCTTTGTGCAAGAACCTGTGAGGGTTGCTAAGTGCGAATAGTTGTGAATGCTTTGTGCATACTGTATGTGAGACTTGCAGAGCTAAGTGCAAGTGGTTGTAGTTGGCTTTGTGCCTTGACCTAATCCAGAGAAGGAGGATCTGGCGAGGTGCGCGCAAATATCCTGTCCTTTGCAGAGTTGGATCTGTGGCTTGGTGCATGTAAGAAGATTGGAAGAAGCTAATAAAGAACAAGAAGAATTGGTGGACGTAGCCCCACACTGGGGTGAACCACGTATATCTTGTGTTATTGTGCTTTGTGTTATGTGTTTATGATGGTTATGTTTATATTTTCTTAGTGCACTGTTCTGGATGTATGATAGGTAGATTCATTGATTCTTAGTGCTTGATTTATGAATAAATACTAGATATGCTCTAATGCTATGTGCTGAATGTTTAGATGTGTTTAATATTGATTACTACTGTGTTGATATACAATTAGGGTTAATCTGTGATGTGAATAAGAATCATAAATGAATGCATACTATTGGCTAAGTGATCTGTTGAAGTGTGTAATCACATATATGCGTCCCAGCAAGGTTGTAGACACTTGAGTCCTGCAACCCCCCTGCCTCTACCTTGGGTGAGACTTCATCCGCTTCGCAGGTGTTGCCGAAAGGGGCAGTAGTTAGGGTTTTGTTAGTGCAATGTTGAAGCGTTGAACCCTGGGTCTGCCCCTGTGCCAACACAAACCAAAATGGATTTCCTAAACATCTCATCATTTGGAGTTGCCTATCGATATGTTGTCAAAATTGAGGAGAAATTTAGGCACCAGAACAAAAGGGAATTCGAGTCTGAAAATATGAAACAACCAAAGCACAGTAAAGATGACCCTAACCAACAACCTCTAGACAACCAGTCCAAGACATAGGACAAGAAGGCTAAAGGAAAGACAAAGAATGACATTGGGAAGTGGTGTGACTTCCAAAAAATCCCCTGGTACAACACCGATGAATGTCACTCGAAACATTCATTGGTGGCCGAGGTCAAAGACACAGAGCCAAACCCTGATTCAGAATCTGATCCAGAAAATATTGAAAACAAATAGATCATCGACACGAATCCCACTGCTACTGTCGCGACCACTAAAATTCAACCAGAAGAACTAGTAGATCCTGAAGAGGGGAGAGAATCTTCCATTCACATATGTGGGTGAAGGGGAACCCATTGCATTTCATTGTTGATAACGATAACTAAAATAAACTCATCTTAGTTAAGGTTTTCAAACAATTTGGGTTGTCAACAACACCACACCCACAACCATACAACATCGGGTGGCTTCACTAGGGATAGAATCTTCGTGTCAACCAATAGTGTTGCATGTCCTATGGAATCCATCCCTTCAAGGATGAGGTAGTTTGTGATGTTTCCCCTCTTGATGTCTGTGATGTTTTTTTGGTGCAACCATTTATGTGGAAACTTCATGTTGTCTATGATTCTAGATCCTGTAGTGTCATTACTACTATGGGAGGTCATCTCTATAGGATTCCAGAGGTAGTTCCGACTACTGCTCCACCAAAACAATGCCGCAAGGTAATCTCTCATACTGCAAAATTCATCCTCTTCAAAGTGTGTTCAAAGGATGAAAAAAATACCACTACAACCACTCGAGCCTCAACACCTTCTATCCAACAAAACAAATTGTTGAAGATAAAGAAGATATTGTTTCTTCACCTACAATGGTGCCTAAAAAATGCCCCATCAAACCCGAAGACAATAGGTTGGTGGAATAGATTCAACCCCTCCAACAATAGGTTTGTGACAGTCTTCCACAAGCCAAGAAGCACAACTTCTCTAACAAGGCACGCCTCACACCAAGCTTCATTTTCAAAAAATTCTTTCCCCTCTTCCCTGGGCACTCAACGTAATGGAGACCATTGCTTCCTAAGGGGGGAGGATTGATCTAGGTGGATATTGGTGGCCACCCACATGTTCCAATTGGCTCCTCTTGTTAGTTTTTAGTTTAGCACATTCTTTTGTACTTCTTTTTTATTGTGGGTTCTACACTTCCGGGGATGTATGCAACCCTACACATCTTCCAGGTGGATACTAGTGGCCTCCCACCTAATCCAACTGGCTTATTTTGTATGTTTTCATGTCGGCACATATTGTTGTACTTCTAGGGATGTTTTGGGGCCCTAAAAAAAGTTTTTTTGGCTCGCCATAGTCAAACCATAGACGGTGTTAGCGCCAATTCTTGCAAGTCATGAGCGCTGAGTGCAAGATACTGAAGAAGTCCATTTCGGGCTTAAAATCAAGCGAGCAGGCATTTTGTTTTCAATGGCGAGGATCCACAGATGGAGTAGATCGACAGTCATCGGGTAAGTTTGAGTCGCAGAGTTGCACGAGGTCTGGCGCATGAGCTCATCTCTTATGGCCAAAATCACAAAATGATGAGTCATTTCGAAATTTCGGCTACCGGGACTTCAAAGGACAAAGGGTTGCTCTCTTCCACTGCATTTCAAAACCCTGAAACACGAAATGTGAAAAGCACCCAAGAGCCATTTCGACATTTCAACTACCGGAACTTCAAAGGACAAAGGGGTTGCTCTTCCACTGCATTTTGAAACCCTGAAACGCGAAATGTGAAAAGCGCCCAAGAGCCATTTCGACGTTTTGGTTACAGGGACTTTAAAGAACAAAGGGTTTCTTTTTGTGTTTTCAGTCTCGGCCACCCTCCATGGAAGAAGCAGTTAATGAATATTGAGCAGGTGGTTGAGACCTTAGCTCAACTCATAAATGGAGGGCATGGAAAAGGCCTGGAGCAATCGGCCCATGGTACCCTTGTATGCAGGTCCCCCTGCAAGAGCCATGCTGAGTTAAGATGGTGTCTGACGAAGGAGTTCCGTCCAGGTTTGACTGAGGAGCCTGCACACACTAATTTGGACTTTAATGTCTCAACTACCTTCCTGCTGCGAAGGTGGAAAATTTCCCTGAGTATATATACTCAGTTTTTGTATTTCTGTAAGGATGGATGGTAGAGCAGAGCTCCCGACTGTAATGTTTTAATGAAGCATTGGTTTTCCTGGCTATGATTTGTATATGAAATTTTCTTGTTTAATGTAAGGCAACTCTCTTTTTCATCTTGTTTCGATCTTATGCTAAAAGGGTTCATGATTGAATGATTCACATGAATTGTCGTGACTGTGTTATGATAAAGGATTTATTATAATTCTGTTATGTTCTTTTAGTGCTTTCACTTTGAATATAAGAGGTTCTTGTGTTCAAAGTTCTCTTCTACAGGCTGTTGGAAGCCTGATGCCTACTGTTAGGACCCTATAATGTACCTTTTTGCTCATACTTTTTGCTATCATTACATCCTTTTCCCACTCATATTTAAGCCTACATTATCACCTTAATCTATTTCTCCAAAGGTATATAACGTTTCTCCTCTTTGCTATATGTTTAATTTGTTTTACATGTAATTTTACATTACTCTCATACTTAGCCATTAATCGGAAATATATAGTTGCTAAAACAGTTTGAAGACTGCAGTTAATATATCATTGCTACTTGAAGACCATGTTGCTGAAACAGTGAAACAGTACGCAAATCCCGTTGCTGAAACAATCCGTGATTTGCGATGCTGAAACAACATTTATCATACATCAATAACAAGAAGGAGCTGTTACACTGGCCGCAACAACTGTACCTTAAGCCAACACCATTACAACCATCGTTGCTGCTTGAAGACCATGCTGCTGAAACAGTCAAACAATACGCAAATCCCGTTGCTGAAACAGTCCGTGATTTGTGATGCTAAAACAGTATACAACAGTAACAAGAAAAGATAAATAAAGGAGCTGTTACACTGGCCGCAACAGCTGTACCTCAAGCCAACACCATTACAACCACTGTAACAACATTTTTCTATGGAAGATCAGAATATCCTATTCCAGCATAGAAGATTAGATCAGACTAAGAATATGATTTGTGTACACATGTAATTTTATGCTTAATTGTATTAAGAGGATTCTCCTCTTTAAATAGGGGAGACATCAGCATTAGAAAGGGAGATTATGAATGGATTAGCTAGAAGCGAATTACAGAGAATGAGCGTGTTCACTTTGGATATTGTAACTTGTCACATTTGACAGATGAATAAAAGATTATTCTGAGCATTCCTTCTTAATTCCTTTTATTTCTGGGGAATCTTGTGAGAAGGAAAGGGCCCACCTTCTTCACAAGATTCACCCATTAGTTTCTGTAGTGTGTTTGTATTGTTTTTATCTATTCCTTGTTAAAACTCTGTTTTGTTGAAACTCTGTTTCCACTGATTGTTACATCGTTTTCATACAATTCATTCCTAGGTAATTGTTAATCATTTTGATTGGTAATTTTGTTTGCAGAATGAGTTTATGAAAGTGTGATAGTCAGAGACAGGTGCTGAAGATTCCTACTTTGGGGAATAGGGTCCTGTTCTCTGTTACAGAATAGTTAGTCTTTGGTAATTGTCAATCATTTTGATTGGTAATTCTGTTTGCAGAATGAGTTTATGAAAGTGTGATAGTCAGAGACAGGTGCTGAAGGTTCCTACTTTGGGGAATAAGGTCCCGTTCTCTGTTACAGAATAGTTAGTCTTCTTTGCAGTGTGCTGAAAGGTTCCTTTTTCCTAGGTTGTTGTTTCTTAATGTAATCCAGGATTCTTCTGATAATTATTTCCTTTTGAATCTTAAACTCTGCAATAGATAGATTGCTTTTACTTTAATTCAGAGTAGAACTTCAGTCTGTTCAAAGCAAGGTGTGATTAGTGTAACTTTTACTACAACTTTAGATTTCTTTTTGAGATTGAGCATATACAGTGTGTGATTACCTTTGAAATAAACAGACTTCCCTAGGTTGACAATTTATGTGACACTTGATTGTTTTAATTAATAAGCAATTATAGTGACCAACATTTTGGCGCCATTGCCGGGGAAGGAAATTATAGATTTCAAAAGCATTTACGTTTTTCTTTCAGATGTACAGATTGCATGAGAGGATGTGGGCCCCCAAGGAAACTGACCCTACAGGTGGCAGGGGCAGAGGAAGAAGAGGAAGAAAGACTTTTATCGACCAGATTATATCAAAATCTGAATATGTTGTTCCTCAACAACCAAGCTCTCGAAAACCAAAGCCTCAACCTTCCTTTCAAGCGAACTTTGAAACATAGACAGTTGAAAAACTAGCAGACGACATTGAGGATCAATCAAGTGCAGTAGGGGAACAAACAGAAGAAACCATGGATGGATATAATGAAGAACTGCACCATGAAGAACAGGCAGGTCTTGAAGCAGAGGTAAACGATGAAAACTCTTTTTCTACCTTAGGATTTCCTATTGGTTATCTTCCTAGAGGAGTAGCTCCCATGAAGAATATTCCACTTTCAACTTTACCTAACTTTCATGGTTTATCTTCTGAAGATCCTGATGAATTCCTTTTCGAGTTTGACATATTATGTGTTAGAAAAACAGGACCGCAGAGCAATAAAATAAAACAAATGCAGAAACAAAACATAGAAGACACACAATACAAGAGAGACACAGATTTATGTGGTTCACCTAGTGTGGGCTACATCCACCAGAGAAATTGCCAGGTCCTTCCTTTATTATTATCTAGCAAATGAAGGGATACAACCTACAACAAAACCCACTGTAACTTCCTCTTCTTTCTCTCACAGTCTACTCTCTCATAATACAATATTCACCATCATCCATAGCCGCGATACATTTCCCTCATAAAAGAGGGTTGCCTTCTAGGGCAAAAAACCCTAACATAATCTCTATCGCATAGGTTTTATGTTTTTCGACGTTTCGGACCAAACTAGTGTGGTCCATCATCATGAAAGTGTTTGTGAAAAATGAAGGAAAAAAAAATATAACGCGTATATAAATACTTGAAAAGTTATTGTAAGGAGCCGACTTATTGAAATGAAATCAATAATTATAAATTTTTAAAGATTATAATTGTTTGTTTAAATTAATTAATTATTTGTTTTAATAATTAATTACTTGTTTGTTTATTAATTTTTATTTTTATTTTAAAAAGAGCTGACTGGACAATGTTTATAAACTAATATTTAGAATTATTCATATTGGCTAGGGTAGGGATCCAATTTTGACTAATTTTCCATCCATCATCTCTGTTTAGATTATTAGGTTGTTTTTCAATTTCGATTGCT
>ML787567.1:48955-84277 GCA_009831015.1 Picea engelmannii
GGTAAGAGAAAATGTGTTGGGGGGGTATAATTTGTTGTGGAGGTGACACGATAGTAGGGGGCCCGTGCTAGAACACCACCAACTCGGACCCCCCCAACCCCCCGTTAAAGGTAGAATGGTTGGGGGGTCTAATATTGGATGTGGACCGTAGATCTAAGTGCACCATGCTCAACCGATGAGATCTGCGTGCTCCTTAGCACGACGTGCCAAGCCATCAACTCACCAAAACTTAGGATAAAAGTCATAAAGTGGGTTGCGGAAGCACCCATCTCCTACATTTTTTCCCCAAGGGGTTATTTCCTAAGCGAAAGACACCCTTCTATCAAAAATATGTACTAAAATTAGGCTCCATGGGGGATAGAGACCTCCCTACGAGGCTCTAAGAAATTCAGTAGTTTTAGTGCCTGATCTTAGGGCTATGGGGTCAGATATTAAAAAAAGAAGAAGAATGATATTTACAATGGCGTGAAAAATCCACTTATGGCTCAAGCAAAGAATCGTTTTAGAAAATTCCCATTTACAGGGCCACCAAAAACTTCAGCATCCTCCAAATTCTACAACCTGTAAGTATTATTTGAAAATACTTCAAAAATTTTGAATGGCCCAATCCACAAGGCTTCGAATTCACCGTGATTTCCTTTGTCCTACTTGGGTGCATCCCGTTTGAGTGCTAAATCTCCCAGCTAGAAATCCTCTTTTCTTACCTTCCTGTCAAAGGCTTGCTTGATATTTTGTTGATGGTCATGTGCTTTGTCCAGTAACTGTTCTCTAGTCTGCTGCACTTCTACCAACTATTGTATTCTTTTGATTATATCATCAGGTTCGTCTTAGTAGTATTGGAAGAAATTTTCCACAAGTAAGGCAAGATGAGAAGGAAAAATGGCCTCAACTCCATACACAAGCTGAAAAGGAGAGACACCAAGAGACCTTTTTTTCGTCACTCTATCAGCCCACAAAGCAAATTTGAGCTTTGAATCACATGCTTTCTTGTTGTCCTCTAAAAATCTCTTGATGATCTTTATAAGGTTCTTGTTAGAGGATTCTGCCAATCCATTCCCTTAGGGGTAGTAAGGAGTAGAGTGAATCAATGCAATTATGAACTATTCACAAAACTGAATCATTGGTTTAGCCTTGAAAGATGCAGCATTATCAGTGACAATTTTGCTCAGACAACCAAATCTTGCCATAATATCCTCAAGAAAACCAATGATCACCTTGTGGGAAGCACTCCATGTGGGGATGGATTCTATCCACTTGGTAAAGTAATTAGTGGTAGTCAATATCCACTTGTGTTGACCACTTGAAGCAGGATGAATTTCCCCAATAAAATCTAGGCCCCACTGTTGAAAGGGTCCTAAAGCTACCACAGGCTTTAATGGCAAAGACTTGAGCTGTTGCTTCCCAGAGAATTTCTGACACTTAACGAAAGCCCTGATATTTGCACAAACATCAATGAATAGACTAGGCCAGAAATATCCAGCCCTGAGAATATTATAGGCTGTATTTCTCCAGAAGTGATGTCCCCCACATAAACTGTCATGAAAATCAAACATAATCCTTTGGGCCTCTTGTGGGTCTAAACATCTCAACAACACTCCCAAAAGATCTTTCCAATACAAGACTTGATCAATGAGACTGTATTTAATTTATTTAAGCTTTAAATCTCTTATTTTGTTCTTATCCATACCATCAGGAGGTTGCAAATTTTGTAGAAAAAATATAATGTCCTTGTACCAAGCACATCCTGCCAATGGGGGGCTGACTTGAGAACCTTTATCAGACAACTCAACCTGCTGATTTTCTGAGAAAGTGTTGATGAAATTAACCCCCAAAGATTTGAAATTAGATTTAGCCAGCAGCCTAGCTAAACCTTGGCCTTTAACCAATTTGGTGGGATTTATTTCAAGATCAAATTCAAGGATTTTGGCAATCCACTTGCTCCTTCTTCCGTCTATGTCAGGTTGAATGAGGATCTCCTTCACTGAAACTGAAGGGACATATGCAATGACTCTTGAATGAAAAACATAGACCCTAAAAGCCTTGAGGGCTTTAATCAAAACATAGGCCTTTTTTTCCATGATGTTATATTTTAGCTCAACATCTCTCAATGCCCTTCTGAAAAAGGCAATGGGCTGCTCTAACCCTTCATCATTCTTCTGTAATAAAATAGTTTCTACTGTTTCAGATGAAGCAAAGGAAAAAATCAGAAAATCCTTGGAGTAGTTTGGGTTGATGAGAACAGGTGCTTCATTCAACACCCTCTTGATTTGGTTGAAAGAGTCTCTAGACTTAACAATCCATTTTACTTCATTTCTCTTCCTGAGCATGGTTGTAATGTATTTAACCAATTCAACAAAATTAGAAACAAACCATCTCATAAAGTTGATTTTACCCAAGAAAGAATGAACCTCTTTCCTAGATTTGGGAGGCGATAAGGACGGGATGACCTCCACTCTGTTTGGATCAATCTTCACCCCTTCAACTGACACAATGTGCCCCAACAATTTTCCCTCTTGCATGGCAAATAAAGACTTTTTGGGATTTAAAGAGAGACCAAATTTTCTGCATTTCAAGACGACCCTTCTTAGATGATAACAATTTTCTTTATCAAACCTAGAGAATACTGTGATGTCATCTAGATAGATGACTACAAATCTATCTCTTTCCCCAATGAAGGCGATTTCCATGGCTCGCTAAAAGGCCACCCCTGCGTTCATCAATCTGAAGAGCATCTTGGCATACATGAATGTACCCCAAGGAGTAGTGAAGGATGTCTTTTCTCTGTCTTCAGGCAGGATAGAGATCTGATTGTAGCCAGAGAAGCCATCAATCATGGAGATCCTAGTTGCACCTGTCATTCTCTGTAATATGTGCTCCATCTTTGGCAAGGGGTAATTATCCTTTTATGAGATTCTGTTCATGTTCCGGAAATTGACACAAAGTCTGCTTTCTCCATTTTTCTTTCTCATTGGGACTAGGTTGGCCACCCATTCATAATACCTCAAAGGAATGATAATATTGGCATCCAAAAGCATTTTTACCTCTTTCTCCATAACAGGTAGCAACATAGGATTTATTTGTCTCAATTTCTTCCTAAATGGTTTGGCCTCTTCCTTCAATGGGATCTTATGCTCAATGATACTTGTGTCGTATGTTCTGAGATCCTCATAAGTCCAGGAAAACACATCAGAAAATTCTTTTAATAGCTTACCATATTCAGCTTTGTGTTCTTTTGACAAGATGCTTGACAACTTGACAAATATCGGATCCTCCTCTGTACCAATATTGCAATCAGTTACATCAGCATCATTAGTTGAACCTTTACACTTCATTGCCACATCATTTATGTCAAAAAGTCATTCCAAAGGAACTAGTCCCTTTGGAATATGATTGCTAGGAAACTGAACAATATGGTGATTAGCAATTTTATTTAGGAAAACATCAGCATGAGGATTACTTTCAGAGTCGTGATCTTGATCAATATGTAATGCAGAAAACTCACCAACAGTCTCAAGGAATCTTTTGATTTCAAGATCATCCTCAAACACTTTCCAATGCTTGACATTGTCAGGTATAGAGGGTCTATATTTCACTTCTACATCATACTTGAGCTTAGGTGGCAAGGGGACTATGAAATTACTTGTTGAAACCGCTATAGAATCATCCATGGCATTTTCTTTTCTTGGAATAAATGAAATTTTGAAAGCTAAAAAAAAATTGCCAATTAGGTCCCACACTTCATTTCTATAAGTTCTTAGCCTAGGGTGCTTAGCTTGATAAATATTTTTTATCTGATGGAAAATTAACTCAGCATCCCCAAACACTGATATCTCTTCAATCCTCATGTCTTTTGCAGCCCTCAAACCCAAAACAAGAGCTTCATACTCTGCCACATTATTGGTAGCTTCAAATTCTAACTTGTAGGACAAATATATAGTCTCTTGAGTAGGTGAAACAAATACCACTCCAACACCATCACCTTCCCTAGAAGAGGCTTCGTCAAGGAACATCTTCCAAACATAAGTGATTGGATAATAATCTTCACAAAAAGTAATGGACTGTTTTCTCATTTCAAGAGGAGGTTCAGGAGCATCAGTGAGCTGCAATAAATTGGATCCCAAATCAGTATCAAGTGAAAAAATAGGATGGTTGGTGAGGTTTTCTTCGTCACTAATAATGTATGCCAACTGAGCTTCCCTGTAAAGTCTTCTATGCTCCCCCCCCAAACAAAGGAATGGTAGCATATGTGAGGTACATCCGCAAGGTTCCCCCAAGTCTGTTTATCTAATATCTTGACAAGAGCATGCCAAACTTGGGAGGAACATCAGCCACCACGATATCCATGACCACACTTTTCATGGGCAAATGAAACAAGGTCACAACCAAATCTTTGATGACCCCAAGACATTGCACTTTCCTAGAGTCAAAAGAATATAAGTCATGGTAATTCTTTGTGATTTCTAATCCAAGTTCATCCATGTTAGTTTTGGGCATGAGATTATGAGATGCCCCTGAGTCCATCAAACATTTATGCAACACCTTGTCATGTATGTTCAATGATGTATATAAGGGAGGGGATGAATCATCTCTATCTTCTATCAAAGGACCTAAGATGACTGCTGGCTTTTCATCTTGGAGATTTACTGAATCAGTGACATTTGAAGAAGGTTGAAGCTGCAACATTTTGGAAAGATATTGTTTAAATTCAACATTTTTTATCAACTCCAAAAAAGGTACAGGGATCCTAATATTTTGAATCTCATGCTCGAAGGTAAAAGAGGAAGGAAGTTTCAAAATCTCCTTCACTTATGGGATAGGGATTTTGACCACTAGTGGGGGTTTTTGTGCCTTCTTATCTTTGTTGTTGTCTGCTACATATTTAGCAAGATTCTCTGCTTTGGTAGGTTGATCAGGAATCTCATACTTCCCTTCTTTCTTTTTGTACCTAAGGTTATACCTATTGGGACTACTATTGGTCTTCTCCCCCTTGCTCATCTCATTTAGTTGGTTATCCATGAGAACCTCCTCGTATGCAGATTGAGTTAAATGGGGAAATGAGGAGGTGTCTCCAAGACAATGGATCTTAGAATCAACCTCTTCTTCCTCTCCTTCTTCATCAGTAACCATGTTATTTTGGAGAGGGGGTTGGATTCTCTGATCATCCCTATCCCTGTTTCTTTGATCTCTTTGAACAATATGAGGGGTGTTATTTGGTCTTATGAAGTTGCCCCTATTTTTAGCATTAGGGGAATTCCTATAGCTATGCTTTCCTTCCAGTTTCAACCTTTGCACCTCAACAAAAAGTGAATTTATCAGCTTGGTTAATTCATCTACTTGAGGGTGGGAAGCAGAGGAACTAGAGGTTGTAGCTTCGGACCTCCCCTTTCCTCTGTCTCTATCAACCTTACTCCTAAGTTTGTCAACTACCAATATATTGGACTCCACTTCCAGGGCTGCATCTTGCATATGAGCGAAGGAAATAACTCTTCTTTCCCTTAATAGGAGGCATAAATCAAGGTTGATAGCACTAGCATAAGTAATTTTTGCAGAGGTTTATGTAGGTTTAATCTCAACAATAATCTTATTATACATTTTATTAAACCTCTTTGAACTTTGAATTCAGAAACAAATTCCCCTTCTCCTTTCTTAAGTGATCCAAACTCTGTAATATAGTAAAGGAGGTCCTTTTTATCCCCCCAATGTCTTAAGAATGCATCATCTAGGGATTCAATCCCATCAATAGATCCAGGAGCCAAGGCCCTAAACCATTTCCTAGCCTCTCCATCAAGGATATGAACAAAAATTCTCATCCATACATCTTCATTCATAATGACATAATTGTATGCATAGCTATAAAAGGCTGCAAGGTGCTATTTTGCAGTTGTGTCTCCCTCACCCGTGAACTTAGGCAACTGCTTAAGGTAGCCACTAGCTAGGAGAGCATTCAGAGGCTGAGTCAGGACAAGAGGGGCGTATCTAGCAGCTACTATGGCATCCATTTTGTTCCTAGGGGGATTAGCACCTGCCATTGGGATGTGAACTGGAGCAGAACCAAGAGGAGATGGAGTTTGAACAGGTGAGACTGGGACTATGTTTATGGGATAAACTGGGAACAACTAAGGATTTGGAGAGAAATATATGGGGCTCGAGGGAATAGAGGTTTCCCCTTCTGTAAATGCATCAACTCTAATAGGGGAGGAGTGGAAAATCTCGGAGTGGGAAAATATTCTAAGGTCCTAGGTTTAAACCATGATACAACTTCAGGGGAAACAGGAGTGTCAAAGATTTCTCCTTCCAAAATGAGACTAGGTGGAGAGAAATCAACTGGAACACTCCCAAACTTTAAAATTATGGAAACTCCAACAGGTGGTATAACAAGAGAATGAGAAGCAGCTAATGGAGTTTTTAAAGAAGGATTATGAAAGTTACCAGAAATACCTGGTACAGCAGATGAAGTACCTTCCTGAGTGGTCTTTCTTTTTCTGATAATCTTCTCTAGGTCAGCTTCAGGTGTTTCTAGAGGCAGTTGTGGAGTAGAGCTCGTGTGTCTGCCTTTCTGAGCCACAACTAAAACAGTGGAGTCGAGACAGTGGAGTCTCCAAGTGCAAGATGCAATCTTCAATGGTTCTGATATCTGATGCACCTTCAGAATCATAAGCTCTTTGTCATTCTATCCCAGGAAAAATTCTTCAATTTGTTCCCCGGAAATGGTGCTAGAAATGTTAGCACTAGAATTCACCTTCGGATTACATTGAAGGTAAGCCCAGTACCCATCGGTTTAAATGTCACAATGAATAATTTTAAAGAGGTCAAACAGGCGCAGACTCAAGATAATATTGTTTTAACTCATAAAATTGGACCAACATGCACAAGCAATTGAGATTTTGATCAACTTCAGTCAGTAAGTTGTAGTAAAGGTGAATAGGAGGAAGAAATAGTGAGGAGAATGTAGAGGTCTGCTATGGACATCAGGTCTTCGAGCAGCCTAAGGAGGAAAAACAAACTTCAAACGCAAGATCCTCTTGGATTCAAAGTTTCTGGAAACTGAAGAACACCATAACAACACTGTAATCAAACATCCATCACAATATAGCTATAACAATCCATGTGAATCCTTCAATCATGGACATTTCATTATTAGAGGAAAATAAGATGAAGAAGGAAGCTGACTTATATTAAACAATAAGTCTCAAATCAAGTTACATAACTAGAGGACCAGGGCTTCATCAAAACTTTACAATGCGAGAGCCTTGCTCAACCATCGACCATAACAAAATATCAAAAATACATATTTATACTCGGGACTGACTACAACCACCAGAGGAGTGATCGAGTCATGGATTGAAGGCTTTATGTTGGAGCTTTATCTGCAGACTTTGCATGAAGATCTTTGTTAGACGCAATCTTTTCCGTATGAACCTTCTCTATCAGGCTGTGCATGCGGCTTTCTGTCAGATGCAAGCTCAGATCTGCCAGTCCTTTTTGGATTTCCATTTATGGGAGGAGATTATGTTTCAACCACCTCCCTCACTTTCATTAACTACATGTGTTGGGATCAGGATAGGCCTAAGTCAAATCAACACCTGCATCTTGTTAGGATTTTGCAGGGAACAATAGCAGGCGAACGTGGACGCTGATGATGATGAGTTGGCGAGATTCTTGGTGCAAACTTGCAGGCTACAATGAGTGAACGGTGGCCATGTGGAAGGTTGTGGTTGGTGGTGATTGGGAATGTGTGAGCACCAATATGTGGGGAGCTGAGGTGTAAAGGCATGAGGATGTGGAGGTAGAGGGGAGTGACAGGTCGGGGATAAACGATAACAACGATGGAGGGTAGATGGAGTGGGGGTGGAAGACAGATGTTGGGAGATGAGAGGGGGGAGAAATGACATCAGATAGGGACATGCATGTGGTAGTGTGAGTGGAGGACATGTGTTGGCAGGAGCGCAGGTGGTATTGGGAGGCATTAAGGTGGTTAGCTCGGAGGGGGGGTAGGTGGTAAGAGGTAACGTGCAGGGGGGGTCTGAGTTGTTGTGGAGGCGACACGATAGTAGGGGGCCCGCGCTAGAAAACCACCAACTTGGACCCCCCCGTTAAAGGTATAATGGCCGGGGGTTCCAATATTGGATGTAGACTGTAGATCTGAGCATGCCTTGCTCAACTGCTGAGATCTGCGTGCTCCTTAGCATGACATGCCAAGCCATCATCTCACCAAAACTTAGGATAAAAGTCATAAAGTGGGTGGCGGAAGCACCCCTTTCCTGCATTTTTCACCAAGGGGTTATTTCCTAAGGGAAAGACACCCTTCTATCAAAAATATGTACTAACATAAGTGATCATGAAAATCCAAGAAATCACCCTATCTATGCCATTAAGGATGATATTGGATCATCCATATTTCATATCAATTATGATGCTTTTGAACCAATAGCACTCATATCCGTGGACAACCAAGTAAAGGATGTGGAACATGCAGTGTGGAATATGTTATTTGATGGTTCTTGGCCAAAAGAAGGATTTGGTGTTAGGGTTGTATTCATTTCCCCTGCTAAGGAAGTCATACGTATGTCCTATAAATTAGAATTTGATACCACCAACAATATTGCAAAATATGATTCCTTACTATTGGGATTAAGAGTTGCAAAGGATATGGGGATTGATAAAATTGTTGTTTTTGGAGATTTAGAATCAATTATTCATCAAATCAAGAATATGTATTAGACAAAGCATCAAAGGTTGAGGCAATACAAAAATGAGGTATGGTACCTTGCTGAAAACGTTTTTCTAGCTTTTGATGTAACGTTTGTCCAGAGAAGTCTGAACCAACAAGTTGATTCTTTAGCCCTGACAGCTAGCAATTTACAGACTCCTATGTTTTCATATTTGAGATATGAAATTGAATTAAGGCATAGACCTTCTATTCCATATAACATCAAATATTTGTAGGTTTTCAATGATGATCAGGAATTGAAGAAGTTTTTAGAAACTGTTGGCGAATTTTCTGCAATCTCTATTGATCAGGAAAATGAAGATGATGTTGTAGAAATTCAAACTGATGTCCCTCTTCAGAATAAAATTTTAGGTCATAAAATTTTAGAATTGAAGACAAACCACATACAAAGGGTTCGACACCCCTTGAAAGGCTTTTTGACAGCAATGATGTCTCCAAGAAATATTCAATTCAAAGCCAACAAAAGGACGTTGTTTACTGTAATATTGGGACCGATACCAATCCAAATATTATTAAACTCTCCAAAGCATTGTCTGAAGAGAAAAGGAACATGTATGTAAATCTCATGAAGGAATTTGTTGATGTTTTTGCTTGGTCATATCAAGACCACAAGATTTTTGACACTGAAATTATTCAGCATAAGATTCCTCTCAAAGTAGGTTCTAAACCTTTTAGACACAAAATGAGACAATTAAACCCTATGTTGTTTCCCATTATTGAAAAAGAAGTGGATAAATTGCTTGATGCAAATATCATAGTACCTCCCATATACTCAAAGTGGGTGGCCAATCTTGTGCATGTCAGGAAAAAGAATGGTGAAATAAGGTTGTGTGTAGATTTTAGAACTATGAACAGATGTTCTATGAAGGAAAACTATCCATTGCACAAGATGGATCATATTCTGCAGAAAGTAGTGGGTGCTCAAAGAATTTCCATGCTGGATGGATACTCCGAATATAATCAGATATCAGTTTTTGAAGAAGAAAAAAGGAAGACTGCCTCCACTACTCCTTGGGGCACTTTCATGTATGAAAATATTCCCTTTGGGTTGATGAATGCAAGGACCACTTTTCAGAGGGACATGGACATCGCATATGTGGGAGAAAAAGACAAATTCATTGTTATTTATATTGATGATATTATTGTTTTCTCAAATTTTGATGAAGAACACTTGCATCACCTCAAACAGACATTTAAAAAATGCATAAGGTGTGGCATATCTTTAAAACCAAAGAAATCTCACTTTTCCATGCATGAAGGAAATCTCCTAAGTCATATTTTGTATGCAGGAGGGATCAAGATAGATCCTGAAAGGCTAGAGGCTATTCAGAAGATTGACATCCCAAGAAACCAAAAGGCTATGCAATCCTTCATAGGGAGAATAATTTTTTTAGGGAGGTTGATACCCAATTTTGTTGAGATCATAAAGCTCATTACCAATATGTTGAAAAGAGATGCAAAGATTAAATGGACATCAGAAGCAAAGTCTTCCTTTGACAGGATAAAACAATCCCTAATTGAAGCTCCTATCCTCATCAATCCCGATTATTCTAAATATTTTCTGATTTTCTCATTTGCATCTGAAGATACCATTCTTGTTGTTCTATTGCAGAGAAATGATGAAGTGTATGAGCAACCTATTTATTTCTTCAGTAAGACTCTTAGAGATGCAAAGCTAAAGTATGGCATTATGGAAAAGCGGGCTTATGCCTTAGTTAAGGCATTGAAATTATTTAGAGTTTATGTTTTGCACTCTGAAATAATCGCTTATGTTCCAAATAGTGTTGTGAAAGAAATTATTGTTCAACCAGACAATGAAGGAAAGAGGGGGAAATAGATAACCAAGCTTTTGTAATACAATTTGGTCATAAAAACTACCAAACTGATCAAGGGACAAGGTCTTGCAAAGTTTCTTATTGACTCAAATTGTAAAGTTCTTGGACTGCATCACATTTTTAGTAAATTAGATAAATCAGGATTACATGCTAAAGGAGAAGGCTTATAGGTAACGGAAAAATACCTTTCTTCGTGTTGGTGTAAAGAGATTGTTTAGTTTTTGCAAAATCTTCAAACTCCTCCTGATTTTGACAAGTCTAAGGTTAGATCTTTGAAACTCAAAACTGTGAAGTATTGCATAGTTAATCAAGAACTGTTTTGGAGATATCCTGATGGAGTTCTACTAAAATGTGTTGATGAGGAAGAAAGAAAGCAGATTCTGACTGATTTTCATAAATTTGTTTGTGGAGGACATCATCACTTGAAATCTACATCCTTCAATATCCTAAGGGCATGCTACTACTGGCCTGTATTATTTTCTGATATATTTTCCCAGGTTAGAGCATGTGAATAGTGCTAGAAGTTTGCAAGAAAGTAGCAGCTTATATCCCTGCCACTAAAACCTATAATATAAAATGAACCTTTTCAGCAAGGGGCCTAGATTTCATTGGAGAAATCCACCCACCTTCCTCTCAGCAATGTTAGCACTCAAATTTGTTTTCAAAATTTGAAAGTACCTTGACTATATTCACATTAAAATTTGTCAAAGTTTTGGTCTTTTTCCATTTATCATGAGCTCTGAGTTTTCCATCGAAACTTGATATACCTCATCATTTCCCAGAAGGTCTTTCGATCTGCCATATTGACCTGCAAAACCAAAAATGATCAATCCTGCTCGATATTTTTAATTGGGATGTGTTCCTAGTTTTTTTTGAGTTTTTGTAAAAAATTATCAAAACAAGAGTGGTGTGTGCAAAGTGACCTAAGGCCTTATCCATACCTATGCCCTATGCCTAAGTCTATTCATATTTCAAGCTCTATATGCATTTGCAATTTGTTTTAGTCTACCTAATCTACCTCTCGGGTTTTCCTTTTTAACCAAAAGTGTAAGGACCCACAGGTCCAAGTCACAAGTTCACCAATGAGACAAGATACGAGTTAATCCACATGTCATGCCACGAGACAAGCAACCAATTCAAATCACAACAATCAAACCAACACCAATCCCAGCGCAAGTGTCGTGTCTTCCCTTAAATACTTCTTATTGATACAACAATATAAGTGTTAGCAAACAAGTCTACACATAAACCCATAGATCAAGAACTCTAGGCCTGTGACCGGGAGGGCCAAAGCTCGCACATTTGAGATTGTGGGTGTTAAAGATCATGCAAGGAACAAAGGGAGCTTAGAAGGGAAGAAAAGCTACCGATAATAGGTTTTCTACAATTGCTTTTTGCACAGGTAGCCATGGATGGTTGGGAATACTTTTAATTTATGATATGATCTCTTATCAAGGGATTATAAAGTTGCAGATTTAAAAGATTGATCGACATTAGTCTTGCTATTATGGAAAGTCATTAACCGATTCATGGCTTGAGAGCCTTATTAATGTCACAGAGTAGGGTTCCTTGTCCATAAGGAATGTAATTGGTTTGTAGAAACTGAAACATCTTTTAGTTACAACTTGTCAGGGATTGATAGTGCCAGTTAGCAAGTGAAGCTTGATGTTTTGCATACAAAAAACTTTTTAGTACATCAACATATGGGACTGACATTTTGGCAGATCCATCTGGCACTGGAATTCGTTATGAAAAAATATACCCAGGATTGTATGCATCGAATTTTGATAAATGGATAGCATCATGTCATCTGTATATGGAGCAATTTCTCATATGTTTCCCTCCTCTGATGTGAACGAAGATGATGCATGAAAGAGCCCAAGGAAAATCTTTTCAATTTTGTTGTTACAATAGGATCTACCCACCGAGTTCAGCTCCACATGGTTTCTCACATTACATAGAACTATAGATCAAGGATCAATCTACTCAAAAAATAATGCATTATCAGACAAATGGATTTCATTCACAGAAATAAAACAGAGATTTCGGTGGCTTAGGCAAGATTTCACAGCTGTGTTTAGCCAACGAAATCAGAGCTTTCGATGGCTTACAGATTAGGATTTTGGCTCTTTAGCGACCGAAAGCACAAAGAAGGGAAGAGAGGCACTCTTTTTGCACATATCCGAGTTTTATCATTCTAAATTGCATGAGGATGATTTTTGAACAAAGATTATAATTAAAAGCATTAGATTTAGTGCTATGTCTCAGTTTTGAAGGTGCTAGCAAGGGGGAAATGATGAAGCTTCTTGTCTATTTTTGGAAAAAGAATTACCTGTTACCAAACTTATTCACTAACCTATCAACATAAATTTAACAAGTTTGATCATGATTATACAATATGATTCAAACTAAATTTTTTTTTCATGGGGTTTTATATTTTGTCGTTTATTATTTTTTATACCCTCTTTTCATTTTTTTTCTATTTTTCTTTCTTTTTCTTTTCTTTTTTCATTTCTTTTTGTAAATCATTTTGCAGAATAAAATATTATTTACAATGAAATATTACTAGAGGAACAAATTCCAATCACCAGGTGATACTATGAAATATAGGGTTATAACACATGTAAAACTTACTTCCAAAGACTATGAAATGTTTCACAAATGTTGGTCTTCCAAACCATAATTCATAAGGTGTTTTCTAATGGTTAGATCTCGGTTGTGCTTGGTTAAGTATGTGGAATGTTGTATATATTTCATCTCTCCAAATTTTTTCTAGGAGGTTGTATTTATTCAACATATTTCTTGCAGCCTCTTGAACAATTCGGTTTTTTCTCTCAACAAATCCATTCTGTTGAGGAGTTCTTGGAGCTGAGAATTGTCTCTTGATTCCATGATATTCACAAAAATTATTGAATTCTTTAGAGGTAAATTCCCCTCCATTATCTGATCTTAAACATTTGATTTGGAGATCTATTTCATTCTCTACATAAGTCTTGAATGCTTTAAAATTTTCAAATGCCTCAGATTTTTCTTTGGGAAAATATACCCAGGTCATCCTCATGTAGTCATCAATGATCAACATTAACTAGTGTTCCCCTTGTATGCTTTGAGTCCTAGAGGGCCCACAGAGGTTAGTGTGAATAATCTCCAAGGGTTTTGATGTATAATGCTCTTTTGTCTTGAATTTGACTCTTGTATGCTTCCCTAGTTCATAGTGTTTGCAAACATGATCTGAAGGCTTGATGACTTTTGGCATGTCTTTTACAACTCCCTTTTTAGTAGCTTTGATTAGGTTATCAAATCTCAAGTGTCCCATACTCTTGTTCCATAGTCATCTTTCATCTACTTGACTCATATGGAATTCTTCTTCCTCCTCAATATCTAAGGTATACACATTGTTTGAGGTTCTTGGTGCAATAAAAACTAATTTTACTGATCCTTATTTTCTTATTTCATATTTCTGTGAGTAAAAAATGAGTATATGTCCTTGATCACAAGTTTGGCTTACACTGAATAGATTAGGTTTTAAATTTTCTACTAGAAGCACGTTTTCTGCTTTATTTTTCTTGTTTCCCAAAGAAACTGTGCCTTTCCCTAGTATTTTGGAAGACACATTTTCTCTAAAAGTGACTTTACCTTTATCCTTCTTTGTCAGAGTGAGAAATTTTCCTTTATCTCCTATCATATGTTTTGGGCACCCATTATAAATATACCATTGGCACTTTTTGTTCTTTTCATACATGGCCACTTTACATTCTGTTACTTTTTCTTCTATATGCTTTTCTTTCGATATATTCTTATCCTGATTATTAGGGTTTCTTGTTTTTAAGGATTTCAATGGTAATCTACATTCATTGGATTTATGGCCATAGTTGTTGCACTTGTGGAATTCAACATTGTACTCTTGTAAAGGAGAGAATGAATTATAAATTCTTTTCTCTACATCATTCTTGTTGTTCTTATATCTTTGGACATTGTTTGGTTTGTATTTTCTATAGCCTTTACAGTGTACTTATTTGTGTCCAAGGTTGTTGCATGAATAACAATATCCAAGAAAGATATGTCGATATTTATTAGGGGGAGTCCTTCTGATCACTATATTTCCTTCTCATTTTGGAGGAGGTGCTGATTTTTGCTTATTAAAAACAGTCTTTAATGGTGCCATATCCATCTTGTTATCTTCTCTTTTTAAGGGATTTCTAAGAGCATCCGCATAACTAATTGAATTTTTATCACTTTTTTGTGCAGTAGAGGTTGAACTTTGATCATATCCCAGTCCTTCTTTATCATTTGGCGATCTTTGGATGTTATGAATATCATTAAAAAATTTTGAATTGTTCTGAAATTTTGACTTCCTCTTTCCAGTTCTCCTTTCAGCTGACTAATCTCATCTTCTAGATTCTTACAAACTTGTTGTTTTTCCTTGAATTTTTCATTCAATATTTCTTTATTTCTTTTGACTTATTGAAGCTGAGTTTTCAAGTCAATGATGATTTTCTCTGACTCTTTTATGGCTTTTGAAACTTCCTTCTCTCATTTTTGTTGTGCTTGCTCAAATTCTAGAAGTTGTCCTCTTAACAACTTTTTCTTCTTTTTATACTTTATGAATTCATCCAAGGCACTGATCATCTCTTCTTCAAGGTCTACCTCTCCTTCAACCTAATATTTTTATTCTTCAATATCAAAGGTAATTTTAGTGTGATTATCTTGGGTTTCTATACCCATAAATGGGTGCCCATATTCCTATTCCTCTTCACTTTCTTCATATGTGTTGTTGTCCTCTTTAGTGTAAAAGGTCTTTTTATGTTTGTAGATATTCCATTTGTCTTTGGTTTTTCTCTTCTTATGTTCTTTGAAGGTTCTTTCATCATAAATTTCTTCTTGTTTTAGATAGGGACATTTGGAAACAAAATGTCCAATATTTCCACAGTTAAAGAATATTAGATGAATCTTTCCCTTGTATCTACCAGTTCCTTTCTTGATTTTCTTCATGAAGTTAGATATGTATTCATCAGATATCTCTAACTGATATTCATTAGACATTTTTCCTATTTTTTATTTTCTTTTGATGCCTTGAAGGTTGTTTCTCCTTTTGATGGTATCTCTTGCCCTATTCTCATCTCATATGTTGTGAGGATCCCATGTAGTTCATCCATTGTGATCTTACCAAGGTATGGTCTATCTTCAAGGGTAGAAATATTGGCATCATACCTCATGGGTAATGATATTAAGATATTTTGGAAAATGGGTTGATCTTTGAGTTCTTCTCCTAATGATATGATTGAGTTGGCCACTTCATCCACTCTCTAAAGATATTCTACTATGTTCTCTTCTTCTTTCATTTTCAAGTTTTCAAATTGTGTTCTATAGGTTTGTAGTTTATCCTGTGTGACCTTGTTACCTCCTTCATATATGAACTTTAGTTTTTGGACATATTTTCATTGATGTCAACATCCGATGTATTTACATTATAATGATGATTTGGTATGAACAAAGAGATGAAAATCCATGTACCAAAGGAATAACAAATTAAGAGCTCAAGTGGGTTAGTGACTGAAGATTAGAATCTTAGAAGAGATGATGCACATCAAGCTCAGAAGGGAAATCATAGTGCAAAAACATGATCAGGATCAAAATCCCCATAGGACAAACTAGGACCATTGGATACGCAAGAAGATCAAGGGCAAGGATTGATTACATAGCGCAAAGGGAGAATTAAAATACACACTATTTCCAATCCTGAATGTAACTTCCCCAGACACCCAGGATGGGGCACGATACACAATAGAACACTTTCATTCTCTCTGCGAAACATACTGTAACATACCCAACATCCAACTCAGCTATCCCACTTAAAATTTTCAAACTAGATGCATTTAAAACATATACACATAGAACTCTTGCAGAAATTTATATATAAAAGTAAATAGACAATTACATTTCGTAAATGCACAGATTCATACGAAAATAACAATAAACATATGCATGCGACATATACAAGCAATACCCATAAATATAAAGACAGTTATAACCACACATAAGATAAACCCATAAAACTGAACACGTAAATAACAATGCATCGTGTAATTTTATCACATAGTTGACACTTATCTTGGTAATAATGTCACCAAATGCGTGCAAACCTTCCATGAAACTCCTAGCCTTAGAACACACTGCTCATCACTCTCAACAGTGGGTCACCCCTAAGCTGGGACTAAACTCAACTCGGGTAACGGGATTCCTAACCAAGCTAATGGTTCATAGACAACATGAAAGACTTTGTCACAGGTGCCAACTCAAACTAACAACTTACAGTCCCTCATTCCCCACATGCCTGTCCCACCTAGGAAGTGTGCCCCTTCTCTGCTCAACAGTCCTTTGGCTGCCCCACTTCCTTTCCGGGCTTCAACAACAGGCTGGATAGGAAGTCTCAGAGCCTTGTAGCTGCAGTTTAGCACCTTCAGGAAATCAATTACCAACAATTCTCTCACCCAAGGAGAAATTTCTCATGGGCCTGACAACCCGCCGCTTCAATATCCCACGGGCCTGACAACCCTCTTCTTCAGTCCAACTCCCAAGCTAACCACATACACAAACATAAAATGGATATGGATACAGGTTCAGGTACCATCATGAAGGTACAAAGGATAGTTGAATAGGCGTGTGAATGCTCATGTATGATTGACTAGATGACTGCATGATTGAAAGAATGATGGGAAATGAACTAAGTCCCAACAATATGTATGCATGTCCCCAACTTGACACTTGTCATGTTGGGAGCTACTTTGGTCCACTTGTCCCCAACTTTAGAACTTGGGATAAAATAATTATCCATACCTTATACTTTAAGAAAAATTAATATAATATTCCTTTTTGGATTAAGCTCCCTAGATTAGCCCTTTTCCTTAACGTTTAGACCCCCCTTTCCCTAATTAGTGGGTTTTAGTCTGCCATACTCTTTTATCATGGTTGGTTTGCACACAACGATGTATTTTATATTAATTTTGAGACATTTACAAAAGTAGACGCAATGGCCTTTAACTTCTAGGCTCTCTGGCCTAATAATCACAAAATTGGCTCACCAGCCTATAAAACACAACATATATGCAAAGGCTCCCTAGCCTCAAAATCATGCGCACTTAAGTTGTTGCGTGTGGTATCCTTGAATGTGCACACTTCCTCATTTTACTACGCACTACAAGCGCGCACTATGCCATGAAAGGTGCATACAAAAAATGATATCAAACATCTCACCAACTTAAGTACATTTTCATTTACATTACAATTGGGTTTGACCTAGGGATATTACAATCCCCTCCCCTTATTTATGCACTGTCCTCAGTGCATTATGTACTCATACACAACAAAATTTCAAAAATCCTCAGAAAGATGTGGATATTCTGCTCGCATTCCATCCTCATGCTCCCAAGTAGCGTCCTCAGGACCGTACCAGGTCCATTGGACCTTTACAAGCCCTATGGATCTATTCCGGAGCTATTTTATTTTCTGATCAAGAATGTATACCGAATGCACTTGAAAAGTGCCTTTTTGCTCCACCTGAATCACATTCCAATCAATAACATGATTAACATCAGGTATATATTTCTTGAGAAATGATACATGGAATACATTATGAACAGACATAGATGTAGGTAATGAAATCATATAAGCAACTAGACCAATCCTCTCTAGGATTTCAAATGGCCCACGATAGCGAGCTGCCAACTTTGAACAATTTCCCAACTTCAAGGAACTTCTGTTGGCTTTCACATTCAAAAATACATGGTCTCCCACCTTAAATTCCCTATGATTTCTACCATTATCAGCATATCTTTTCTGTCTGTCTTGGGAATCCTTTAAATTTTGATTTATTTTTATCATTTTCTCCTCCATTTCCCTGAGAAAATCTGTCCCAACCACTGCTCTATCTACTCAGTTATCCCAACTTACTGGTGTGTTGCACTTTATTCCATAAAGTGCCTCAAATGGGCTTGTCTTTAGATATGTTTGGTACCCATTGTTATAAGCAAACTCTAACAAGTGTAGGTAGTCTTCCCATTTTGATGGTTTATCCATACCATACATCTTCAACATATCCTCAATCACTTGATTCACCCTCTCTGTTTGTCCATCTGATTCTGGATGATAAGTTGTACTAAAATTCAAATTTGTTCCAAATCCATTAAATAATCCTTTCCAAAATTTTGAGGTAAATTTTTGATCTCTGTCATACACAATTGTCTTGGGTATGCCATGTAATCTTGCAATTTCCCTCATATAAACATCAACAATGTTGGTTTCCTTGTGAGTGAGCTTAACTAGAATAAAATGGGCAGCTTTAGTAAGCTTATCCACCACTACCATGATAGAATCATGTTGCTTGTTTGTTCTGGGCAGTTTGGTGATGAAATCCATTGTTACAACTTCCCATTTCCACTCAGGAATGGGTAATGTCTGTAGAAAACCAGCTAGGTGTCTATGCTCAACCTTTATCTTTTGACATTCCAAACATTTGGCAATAAAATCAACAACCTCTTTCTTCATGCCTGGCCAATAATATTGGCTTTTGACAATTGCAATAGTTTTTTGATATCTTGGGTGCCCAGCATAAGGTACATTATGCATTTCTCTCAATATCATATTTTTCAATTCCTGGTATTTTGTTACATAAATTCTACCCCTATACATGAGAATTTCATCATCATCTAGCTTGCATTCTTCAATTTTCTGTTGCAAATTACTTTGTTGTAATTTTTCCACTAAATCCTTGTATTTCAAATCTAATTTGGCAGCTTCTAAAATTATGTATTTCAAATCTGATTGGTACATGATAATGGTTGTAGCATGCATTTCATGCACTCTTCTGTTGAGTGCATCAACCACTTTTTTCTCTTTCCCCTTGATATGCTTTATATCAAAGTCATATTCACTTAGAAATTCTAGCCATCTTCTTTTCCTATCATTTAGCGTTGGCTGATCAAACAAATATTTCAGAGCATTATGGTCTGTCCTTAGCTCAATTTTTTTTCCCATTAGGTAGTGTCTCCATTTCCTCAAGGCATGCACTATGGCTGCCAACTCCAAATCATGAGTGGCATAGTGTCTTTCATGCTCCTTCAACTTCCTTGATTCGTAACATATAACAAACCCATTTTGACTGAGGACTCCACCAAGTCCTTCTTTACATTCATCTATGCATACAATGAAGTATTCATTTGGGTCTACAATCCTTAGTATTGGATCACTTGTTAATAATTTATTCAAGTGTTGGAAACTCTTTTCACAATCCAATGTCCACTGAAACTTCACACCCTTTCTTTGAAAGGAAGTGATTGGGTGTGCAATCTTTGAGAATCCTTCAATAAATCTCCTATAGTATCCTGCAAGACCCATGAATGATCTGACTTCTGTCACATTCTTTGGCACTGGTCATTCTCTAATGACTTCTATCTTCTCAGGATCCACTGCTATCCCATCCTTTGAAATGATATGTCCCAAATAATGAATTTTCTTCTGATAAAATGAGCACTTGCTCAATTTGGAATACAACTGATGCTCCCTTAATACTTGCAACACCATTCTCAAATGATGCTCATGCTCTTCTTCTAATTTAGAATATATAATAATGTCATCCAAAAATACAATGACAAACTTGTCTAAATATTCTCTGAAGACACCATTCATTAAGCACATGAAAATAGTTGGTGCACTTGACAACCCAAATGGCATCACTGTGAACTCATAATGACCATACCTTGTCCTGAAGGCGGTCTTGTTGATATATTCCTCCTTAATCCTTACCTAGTGGTATCCTAACCTGAGATCTATCTTTGAAATATCTTTTCATCCTTCAATTGATCAAAGAGATCGCCAATCTTTGGCAGAGGATACTTTTTCTTTACAGTCACTTTATTCAACTGTATGAAATCAATAAAAAATATTAATGTCCCATATTTATTCTTCACAAACAATATTGGGGCATCCCAAGGTGACACACTTGGGCATATATACCCCTTCTTCAGAATTTCTTCAAGTTTCATTTGCAACTCCTTCAGCTCTGGTGTACTCATTTTGTAAGGAGTCTTTGACAGTGGAGTTTCTCCAGGCATTAAATTTATAGAGAAATCAATATCTCTCTTTGGGGGTAGTTCTGGTACCTTGTTGAACACATCTTCAAAATATTTCAAGATTGGATGGTCTTCCAAATTTGGCACCTTATCTTTAGGTGTCTCTTCCATATGAGCTGCAAATATTTGACACCCTTTTCTGTAACATTTCTTCAGCTGTAATGCTGAAATTTCTCTGATGGTTATTGCCCTGGGAATTCCTTGCACTTTTCTTTGGCTCCCTTCCTCATCCAAGAAAGTAAATTCCTTGTTATAAAAGTCTAGGAGAGAATGATGTTGGTCCAACCAATCCATCCCAATTAGACAATCATAGGAAACTAGAGGCAAGATGTTAAAATCTTCCCTCGTGTTCAGCCCATTCATGTCCATAAGACATGACTTAACCATCTCATTAACTTTTCTTTTGGCTCCGGTAGCTAGCTGCACCAACCAAATTTTTCCATGCTTGCTTCTTGGCAAATGAAAACTTTCCACCATCTTAGGATATATATAACTATGACTAGATCCTTAATCAATTAAAATAGCAATGGTTTGGTTGTTGATCATACCTTCCACTTCAATCATATGTGATTGATAATCTTCTTCCTTATTGTGCAAGGCTGCATAGATCCTTGGTACATTTTTTCCCATGTCCTCCACTATTTCATCTTGTTGTACATTGTGAACATTTCTCACCTTTTCACCTCTGTGAGGAAAATCTCTGAACATATGATCTCCTTTAAAACCCCAACATTGAATAGGTGGATGCCTTGGCCTTTGACCCCCTGTCTCAGTCATTCTGAGTTCTCTAGAAGTTGGTTGTCCCTGGGTATTATTTCTGAAGAACTGTGGCTTAGTTCCCTTCTTCCTTTGATCCATCTTGAATTTCTTTTTGTCTTCCCAAGATTTTTGGAAAGTTGGCCTTGCTTTTTTTTGATCATATAGGCATTTAGCTCACCTTATGGTCTCCTCCAATGTCTTGGGATCATCATATTGTATTTTTTCACTGATGAATGATGGAAATCCACTCAAATACCTCTGAATCTTAACTGTCTCATCCTTGATGAAAGATACATAATTTAGAAGTTCTAGAAACCTTCTCTTATATTCATCTATTGTCATACTCCCAAGCTTGAGTTCAAAGAACTCTTCCATTTTCTTGTCATAGTATCTCTTATTCAAGTATTTCTTCTGAAAATACTTCTTGAATTCCATCCAATTAACACTTTTCTCTTTAATGTGTTGCACCTACACAAGTTTATCCCACCACATGGAAGGTTTTCCCTTGAGTTGATAGATGGAAATTCTACCTTCTTCATGAGAAGAATAATTATACAATTGAAAATATTTTCTCATGCCCAACAACCATGTCTCTGCATCTTCATCCTTCTTTTTCTCACCATAAAATGTAGGAGGTTTCATTTTGTTCATTTCTCCTCGTAGCTCATCCACCCTAGACCCCTTATGCTTCCTAATAGGAGATGGACTTGATTTGTTGTGTGATCTCTTATTGTAATGCCTTGGGGAGTGGTGTTGTTGTCTTCTAACACTTCTTATTCTTATTTTCTCATCAAGAGATTTACGACTTCATGAGTTGCTTGAGCCACTCTCCTTATCCAATTTATTTTCTATTATGTTCAAGATCTACAGTAACTTCATGTTGAATTCATCCTGCTTCTCCTTGGCTCTCACAACTCTGTTGAAACTTCATGAAATCTTCCACAAGAATAGAGTATTATCCTGCTTCTCCTTGGATTCATGTTGAAACACTATATTAATCATCTTAGTCTTTCTCTTATGAAGAAATTAAACCACGTTATTTCCCTTTTTAAAAACCTTTTTTTTCTGGGATCATCATCCTGGTCTAGTCCATAAAATAAACCTTTGTTTTCTAAAGATCAAGAACTATTATCAACACAACTAATTTCCCACACACAAGAGAAAGTTTCTCTTTCTACATCACCAATTTTTCTTACTCCTAAATCTCAAACACCTAAGATAGAAAACATGGTTATAAATAGAATGGATGCAATTGTTGCAGCGATATATGCACCATTAAACCTGCCACAAGTTTTGTATGCCTTTTCACCAAATGACTATATGAAATATTTTCCAAGATTCAATGGAGAAGGAGGAGTTACTGTTGAAGAGCATCTGAATTCTTTTTACAGTTTTGTAGACAATTTTAATGTAGAGCATGCAAATGTGTGGATGAGACAATTTGTGTGGAGTTTATATGGTGAAGCAAGAAAATGGTTCAGGAGCCTGCCACCTAATTCAATTGTTGATATTGGTGCTTTGGATGACACATTTTTAAGGCATTGGGGAGATAATAAATACTATTTATACTACATTACTGAATTTGGTTCTTTAAAAAGGAAACAAGGTGAATCAATATATGATTTTACTAAGAGGTTCAATAAAATGTATAGTAAAATTTCAGATGAAATTAAGCCTTTAGAAACATCAGCCAAAATCACCTTTGCCAATGATTTTGATGCCAAATTTTATTTGTTACTAAGAGAAAGAAGATCTACTACTCTAAGTTTGATGCAGGAAGCAACTATTGAGGTAGAATCTAGCATAATAACAGTAGAAAAAACAGAAATAAGAGCTTCCTTCCTTTTCTCATACAACATTTGATTCTAAGATAGATGAAATGGATAAAATGGATAAAATGGCTGGGTTGAAAATGGAACAAAAACATCCCAGTAGACCTACACAAGAAGGTGGATACAGAAATCCTAATCAGTTTAGGAGGCCAAATAATGTACCTCAAATCTTACCAAGAGAAAGGAAGAATCAAGAAGATCAAAAATCTTTGCCTCCTTTCCAAAATAATGCAATAGAAGAGGTGGAAGAAGAATACGATACCGGAGATGACCCTGGAGTACATTTAAATGATTCAAAATCATCCCCTACTCATTTGACACATAAGGATTGTGAATATGCTTTGATATTAAATCAATTTGAAGAGGGGGATGTTGATGAGGTTATACAAAAAGAACCTAAAAGAAAGAAATATGATCTCAAATATAGATCAAATACACCTAAGGTGGATATACTTGTTTCCACAAAGAAGGACAATACACCAGTTAAAATAGGGATCGATAAATACAATCCTGGGAATCAAATTGATCAACCATTAAAGAAGCCTACCAATTTTAGTACTACGGAGTTAAAGGAAACTGAAAAGTTTGTCTCTTCTTTTAGCCTGGAACATGAAATCAACAAAATTAATTTATTTTTACCTCCAATAGAACTAATGAAAACAAAGACTTTTAGGAAGACTGTTCTCAAGGATTTATAGCCCCCTTCTTAGGTCACCTTTTTAGATACTATCAACCTTGAAGATGAGAACCCCGCTATAACCATTAGACCTCATATTGAAGACAAAAATGATGCTTCTCCTCCTTTCTACATATCACTAAATATTCATGACAAGATATTTCATAGCTCCTTAATGGATTCCGAGGCTTCACATAATGTTATGCCAAAAGTGGTAATGGATGGATTAGGGTTAGACATTACTAAACCCTACCTTGACCTATATTCTTTTGACTCCAGAAAAGTTAAATGTATGGGAGTCATCAAGGACATGGTTTTTATTCTTTTCCAATTACCTATGAAAAGTGTCGTATTAGATGTTATTGTGGCTGACATACCTCCAAAATTTGGAATTCTTCTGTCAAGATCCTAGGCTAAGAAAGTAGGAGGAACTTTACAGATGGATCTCAATTATGCTACCATTCATGTTTTTGGTGGAGAACATCGGAGATTGTACAGGAAAGTAAGACTGTCTTACTTGGTAAGTGATCATGAAAACCATAGTAATCATCCTATATATGTTGTAGAATATGAACTTGGCTCCTCTATTTTTCATATTGGTGATCAGATGGAAGAAACATCATTTAGAAGAATAACACCTGCAGTTGGAGATAATGCACAAAATTTTGTTTGGAAAATGTATTTCGACGGGGCTTGTTCAAAATAAGGTTTTGGTGTTGGGATTTTTTTCATTTCCCCTACCCAAGAAGTCATTCCTATGTCATATAAACTTGAATTCAATACAACCAATAACATCAGTGAGTATGAAGCTTTGATGTTAGGATTGAAAGATGCTAAAGATATGGATATAGATAAACTTTTTGTTTTTGGAGATTCAAAACTCATTATCCATCAGATTAAAAACATTTATCAAACCAAACATAAAAGGTTAAAACAATATAGGAATGAAGTGTGGGATTATGTGGATAATTTCTTCTTGGCATTCAACATCACTTTTGTGCACATAAATTTGAATCAATGGGTTGAATCTTTGGCACTTGTAGCCTGTAAATTTAAGACCCCAAGGTTTCCTAATTTAAAATTTGAGATTGAGGCTAGACACAGATCCTCAATACCAGATAACATAAAAAATTGGCAGGTTTTCAAAGATGATCAAGAGATTCAAAGTTTGTTAAAGACTATTGAAGAATTTTCCAATATTTCAATAGATCAGGACAACGAAGATGATGATGTAGAGGTACATGCTGCAAATGTTCTTTAAGACAACATTGTTGGGCACAAAATCATTGAATTGAAAACAAATCATCTGCCTAAGGGTTTGGTTCCACTTGAGAGATTGTTTGATCACAACGATGTTTCCAGAAATTTTGTTATTCAGAAAGAAGAGACTGATGTAATGGATTGTGATATCAGTCTTGATTTAAATCCCATGATGGTTAAATTATCCAGAAAACTGTCAGAAATATAGAGAGATATATATGTCAATATGATGAAGTAGTATTCAAATGTATTTGCATGGTCTTATGAAGACCTAAAGTTTTTTGATACAGAGATCATGCAACACAAGATTCCTCTGAAGCCTGGATCAAAACCTTTTAAGCATAAGTCTAGGAAATTTAATCCTTTGTTGTTACCCATAATAGAAAAAGAGATGAAAAGGTTAGTGGATGCCAAAATCATAGTTCCACTGAGATACTCAGAGTGGGTAGCTAATCTTGTCCCTGTCAGGAATAAGAGTGGAGAAATAAGGCTCTGTGTGGAATTCGGGAATTTAAATAGGTGCTCTTTAAAGGACAATTATCCATCGCCAAAAAGGGATCATATTTTACAAAGAGTAGTAGGGGCAAAGAATATTTCTATGCTTGATGGTTGTTCAGGATACAATCAAATATCAGTAATGGAGGAGGACAAAAATAAAACATCTTTTACCACTCCTTGGGGCACTTTCATGTATGAAAAGATGCCATTTGGATTGATGAATGCAGGAGCCACTTTTCATAGGGCTATGGACATTGCTTTTATTGGTGAGAAAGATAGGTTTGTAGTTATTTATCTTGATGACATCACTGTATTTTCAGCATCTGATGAAGAACATTTACAACATTAGAAGTAGACTTTTGAGAAATGTAGGAGGTACGGTATATCACTTAACCCTAAAAAATCACATTTTTCCATGGAAGAAGGAAAACTTTTGGGACATATTGTTTCACCTGAAGGTATTAAAATAGATCCTGAAATATTAAAATCTATCTAGCAGATAGACATTCCAAGGAACAAGAAGTCCATCCAATCCTTCATAGGTTAAATAAAGTTTTTAAGGAAATTCATACCCAATTTTGCAGAAATTATCAAATACATTACTGATATGTTGAAAAAGGATACTGAAATCAAATGGATACCAGAAGCTAAAGAATATTTTGAGAAGATTAAGAAGGCTCTTGTTCAAGCCCCTCTTCTCATCAGTATGGATAACTCCAAGGGATTCATGATTTTTTCATTTGCCTTAGAAGACACCATAGTTGTTGTTCTTCTACAAAGAAATGAGCAAGGATATGAGCAACCCATTTCCTTATTCAACAAACTCTCAGAGACTCTGAACAAAAATATGATATAATGGAGAAACAAACATATGCTCTGGTGAAGGGTTTAAAATATTTCAGGGCATATGTTCTTCAATACAAGATCACTGCATATGTGCCAAGTAGTGTAGTCAAAGAAATTGTAGTTCAGCCTGATTGTGAAGGAAAGAGAGGAAAGTGGATAATGAAAA
Source organism: Picea engelmannii (assembly GCA_009831015.1). NCBI lineage: Eukaryota > Viridiplantae > Streptophyta > Pinopsida > Pinales > Pinaceae > Picea > Picea engelmannii. Next base: position 75,686 of record ML787567.1, read on the forward strand.
TTCTGGAGTACAACTTGACTATAAATCCCACTCGGTTGTTAAAAGGTCAAGGCCTTCCCAAATTAATGACAGATTCAAATTGAAAAGCAATTGGGTTGTATCATCTCTCAAGTAAATCACAGAATTCTTCATTTCAGATTGGAGAAACATGCTCACAGGTAAACAACAAATATGCTTCTTCACCATGGTACAAAGATATTGTATTTTTTCTGTCAAATCTTCAATATCCTCCTGAATTGGATAAATCAAAGTTCAGATCACTTAAATTAAAATCAGTAAAGTATTGCATTATTGATCAAATCCTATTCTGGAAAGATCCTAATGGGATCTTGTTGAGGTGTGTTGATGAAGAAGAGGCTATTTTTTTTTTTTGTGATCTACACCATGGTGTTTGTGGAGGTCATCACCATTGGAAAGCTATTGGTTTCAAGATTCTCAGAGAAGGCTATTACTGGTCAATCCTTCTTTCAGACATTTTTTCTCAGGTCAGGGCATGTGAACCTTGTCAAAAGTTTGCAGGAAAGAAAAAACTTATGTTTCTGCCTCTGAAACCCGTCATCTCTCATGGACTAATTCAATAGTGGGGCTTGGACTTCATCAGGGAAATCAAACCTTCATCTTCTAGACAACATAAGTGGATTCTTACGGCCACATATTACTTTACAAAGTGGATTGAAGCAATTCCAACTCGGAATGCAATATACAAGGTAATCATGGAATTTCTTGAAGGACATATTTTTTCTAGGTTTGGTTGTCCTAAAAAGCTAGTTATTGATAATGCCCAAGATTTCAAATCAAAGTCCATGATTGATTTATACAATAAGTATAATATCAAATTGGTCCACTCTACTCCTTACTATCCCCAAGGAAATGAGTTAGCAGAGTCCTCTAATAAAAGACTTATAAGGATTATCAAAAAACTACTTGTAGAAAACAAAAGGTCATGGGATTCCAAGTTAAATTTTTCCCTATGGGATGACCGTATCAGTAACAAGAAGTCTATTGGAACATCCCCTTTCCAGATGGTGTATGGAACATAAGCCATTTTTCCGACTCAATTGGGCTTACCATTTTTAAATTTTTTGCAAGAAGAGTTATAAGAACCCAATGATATCCAAAGGATAGTTTTTCAAATGATTGAGGTTCAACAGGTCAGAGAAAAGATGGATCGAAAAGATGTTGCTCACCTGAGCAAAGTCAAAGCCACATTTGATAAGGGAACTAAGAAAGATGTTTTCAATGAAGGAGATTTGATATTAAGGTGGGATGCTAGAAGAGAGTACAAAGAAAAACATGGTAAGTTTGACAACTTATGGTATGGTCCTTTCAAAATAGCCAAGGTCATGGATAATAATACTTTTCTCTTACATAATCTAGATGAAACTGAAACTTTTGGAGGCCTAGTGAATGGGACGTTCTTGAAACATTACTTTCTTTAAATATTTGCCAAATGTTTCAGACTGTACAATAGGTTTTTCTTTCAATAAAGACTCCATATACCCAATGGAATTGTTTTTACATAGTTGTGTTGTAAATAAAGGATGACAGAGCAGGGAAATCAGAGAATCGGAAGCAAGGTAAAGGCATTGGTCTGCAGATCTTAAAGTTTTCTCATTAAAACTTTACCCCCAGAAGGAACCAATGTTAGTATCTAACTTTGTTCTTGATTAAGTGAGAATCCCTAATCCTAAATCCTCCCTGCTTATACTTTGTTGCTTGAATTTTGGGCTTTTACCCCTTGGTTTGATTTGCTATGTTTTGCATTTTGAAATGATTTTTTTAAGTTTTTGAATGTTTAGGACTTGAATTGATGATATTTGTCACATCACTTGTATATTTCATTTTAAATTTCAAATGTTTTCCAAGTTATAAATGGAACTACAGGAATAGTGCTATTCTTGCAGCGCTAAGGATAATTATGTTTTGACATGCACCAACTAACCTATATCTTATCATAATTGCGCAAATCGTGATTTGAGGATTTGCATGCTCTCCACGATCTTTGCTCGAATTGATGTTGCAGTTTTAACCATCATATGCAAGGGATCAAGTTGAACCAACCCGACCTGCATCAAATAAAACATGTCACAATATCATTAAAATAAACTATCACCTTTTATTCTAATATATAGGATATTGTGTGCATAGATTGAATTTAAAGGGATTGTTGGTTTCTAACAGTCACTGATTTTAAAGTTCTTAGTTCCAAACCGCGCTGATATTTTTACATAATTGTAACAACAGCATGACACCGAAGAAGAGTGGATAGATCATTATATTGGAACTGGAGGGCACGTAATTGCTTGAAGCTTACCCACAAATGGCACAGAGGTTTAAAGACACAGGATGATTTTATTTTTTCACAACTTTCCATGGACATGATGAACAAGTCTCAATGATATTTTCATAGAACTTTGATGGTTTTGAAGTTGTAATTGGTGTTACAAGGGAAAAACTCTCTATGGCCAAGGGTAAACCACAACAACAGGTACGACTGCAGAAATCAACTCAATTCCAACATGTGATATATAAACCAATGTGCAATACGAGGAAGGAGCCTACCTCGATCCAATAATTTGATGTCGTTCCACCATTAAGCACTTTGACCCAAAGATTTACACCTGCAAGAAGTTCTCAACAAACAAGCGATGCAAGTATATAGTGACAGTATATAAATGAGTTAGCACATCAGATAGTACAATCCATTAATAAACATTACAAACATGCCCATGGATAATAATCATATATTTGCAAGATATTGATAGGACGGGAAAGGAGTATTTCTATTAATAATTGATCAACAGAAGTATCAACATTACAAACTTCCATGTCGACACGGTTTGAAACCAAGAAACTAAGTTCCTTCCAACTGGGTCTCCACCACTTCAATCCTCCACCAAAGGCAAGCTCATAGAAAAGAGATAATGAGATCCCCTTGACAATACGGGAAGAGCTTGGGGGTTGAACAATGTGTTCGAACTTGAGGCACAAAGGGATGCAGACTCAATATGAAGTAATTTATCCAGAGTAACTTTTCTCTCAAAGTTGAATGCTTTCTCTCTCCTTTTCCATAGCTCGAAATTGTGCTCTTATAGCCTTCAGAATGCAACTAAAGGGCCAAGTTGGAATGTTTCCAGTATACGAAAGGCCAAAGATCAAAGATCATTTTCTGTGACATGGAAACCCGACCTCATTTTTTTATTTTCTGGCACAAATCCCGATATACACGAGTTGTAGTGGAGCAACAAGCGTATACGCATCTTGCAAAGCAGTTAGGGAGCGTATATGTGGAAAAATGTATATTTTTGGCTCTGGATTTATCAAAAAGGGGGTTGATAAGTCTGCATAGGGAAATGGAAAAAGGCCCTATATGCAAGATAGCAATGGTGAGGAAAATCTTGCTATAACATATGCCCCCTAATGTGTGAGATCAGAGGAGTATCTGCAATGGTCGAAATACATTATAAATAACCTAGAAGTGGAGTGGTAGAGAACCAACTGGATGAACTCAATTGCTCGTTACATTATGTACTGACTTTGCATACATGGCTACCAAAAATACAATGCAGATCCATGTGGAAAATATACCAACAAGTGTTCATGGCCATGAGTAGGCAAATATAAATGCGGTTATATGCCAATAGTTGTCATAGTCACAAACAAGGCCCAGTGAAACCAGTCTCAAAATCAATCTGAAGATATTTGTATACCATGGAGTACAATCTAATCTCCCATGATCGCTGAAGTCAAATAGGTACTGGTCCAATGAAATGGAAGCAACAACTCAGGAAAGTTGTGTCTACAAAGTGATGCCTTCAAGTCTTCAATATAATCTGCCAAAGGTGCAAGTCTACATCATGTGAATAAATGAGTTGAGGTCGAACACGATGAGACATCATTTGATTACCACTCATTGAGGTATACCGTTAACAAACGCAAGACAACCTACCAATGATGAAATTAGGTATCAAGGCACCGAGTACATCTCTACAAATGTGAATAAAGGAGTTGGTGTTGAACATTTGAGAGATCCATTGATTAGGAGACATTGATGTATTCCCATCTGTCAATGGTGAGAGAGCCTGCCACTAATGACTTCAAACCTCAAGGTACTCATAAAAATCTAAGTCTCGCATCCAGAATACATGAGTTGAAGTCGATGGAAAGAGACCTGCTGAAAGGAGAGCATTAAGGCATCTCTCATCAGTCAGCATGAGGAACAAAGCAAGAGCTTCATGATTTGGTGGAGATTGAATGAAGAACATGTTCACGAACCAATGACCCTGTGCGTCTTTTGCGTGTGCCAAATGCAAGTGGTACACAAAAAGACCCTCTGAATAGCAGCCAATGATGAAAACTGTTGACAAAGGAGAGGAAACCACCAATAAGGCTAATGGAATCCAAGACACTGCACGAATCCCAAAGTGTGAATAGATGTCTTGCCGTCGAACACAAGGGAAACCACCCAGTCAACAACCCATGATGAAATGTCGATTGTTGGGTTCAAGGTGACCTACCAATGATGAAAGTAGGGCCAGGGTGCATCATAAGACCAAAGTATCATGTGATTATGAGACAAATTGAGGGTATGGCCGACATGCGAAGTTAATATTTCCGAGGAGTGGCCAACACAGGTTGATAGACTTCCTTTGAAAAAGAGCATGAGACATACGGTGGACTCTGGCAGCATAAACTTAGTGATTTGATAATTAGATGCAGGAGGCATCCATAATGTTCTCTATAGTGGCTGGAAGGTTAATGAGTTGGTAGAGAAAATTCTGTAACGAGATCAACTTCCTAAGGCCATGCTAAACCCAAAATTATGATGATGCAAGGACTCAATAACTTTGTGCTCTATTCAAAGGTGACACTACTACTGCCAATTACAATATAGTACTCCCTTCCCACCCATATGTTTTTTTTTTTTCATAACAAGTGAATGCTATGATACAGAGGAGGGAACGAGTGTCGCAAGTAAGCAAAACTAGTTCCAGTAGTGGAAGGTACCTATGCTCAATGCAAGGAAATGCATGTGAGAGATGGACACTTGGGGTGATGTTCCCTCCAGGGTATAGGGTGTCAAATTGTGAAGGGTATATACAAGGATCTGCTTGGTTGAGGATGCAAACTGCTTGGGCCATGGTTTATAACGCAAAGTGAGAACTAGCTAAAGGCTCAATACTACAAGCAAGGGCATGAGATGCAATCACAATTTAACGCCAAAAAATGTCCTTTTTTATATCTTTTAGTCCATTTGGTGTGAAAAGGGGTAAACTTGTGCCAAATAGACATCTTTTCAAATCCAATTTATGAGTGTGAAGAGGACAAGTTCACTCGACGATCTTTTCCATTTTTGATAGCGAGTCGGAAAAGAGCTTAACTAAGACTCATGATATTTCAAATCCAATTTTAACGAGTGTGAAAGGGACAAATCAATCGGGGATATTTTCAATTTTTAGTAATGAGTCAGAAAAGAGCTTAAATAAGACTCATTTTTTGGGAATCCGCAGGTAATAAGGCTGCGTGTGCATGAATGAGAAATGAGGCTCATTGTAAATTCATGTGTCAAATTCTAATAGACTCCCAGTCCTAAGAAAAATCTCGGCATGGGCACCAAATGAAAGAGAGGTTCTAACTAGGTTACCCATGTTTGGTAAGTCCCTACCATTTATTAACGATGCTATGATAGCACATGGAGATTAATGTGTCGTAATAAATGGGTTTGTATCTAAGGCATAAAAAGTGGTAATTGAAGGATAATGCAAAATTGCACGATGTAGTGAATACCTATCCTATATGCTAGGTTATGAATATACCTGTCTGAGGATACGAACGACCAACCATGATGTTGAAATCTGTAAGAAAATTGAGTCGAAACTACAAAAACTATCTTAAAACCATTTTTGTATTAGTCCATTAGACAAAATAATAGCATAAAACTATATCAAATGGGTAAAAATGTTTTATAAATAGTAATAAAATCACAATTTACTATGTCATTTTCATTTTCACCCAAAATAGTGCAATTGTGACTAACATACCTTTGAAATTCAATTGGTGATCGCGGGAGAAATAGGCAACAGAATCGCAAGCCGTCTGGTCCAGGTAACTCTTCATCCCATCCTCTTCAAATTCAATGGTTTATAATTTTGAATTGGGCTCCATTTTTTTAGTTTTTAGGGGTGCAAATTATGTTTTTCGGTATACGCGGGTTTCTACTAATATGTCGCATATATGACTAGATATACGCCCCTGTTTGAAATACAGGGGACGTATATCAGGCCCTAACTGCGACTGTTCTTGGATAAACCACGTATACGTGCGCAAAATGGAAAAAAATAATTTTTTAACTCAAAAATTGATTTGGTTTTTGCAGGATGGTGTTGGAGTGGAGGGAGAGAGAGCATGAGGAGGTAGATGCAGCAGTGGAAAGGGATCCAGTGGCTCAAGAAGCATTAAAACGATGTGATCTATACAATTTTTGGGCTCTTAAAGGAATCAGGGCCCAAGTGAGGTTATTGGAAATGTTGGTGGGCTATTGGGATCCAGATAGCGAGAGATTTATCCTTGATGGGAAACCATTAAGGATCGAAGTAGAGGACATCTACTTCTTGACAGGACTTTCATGCTGAGGAGAGGTCGTGGACCTTAAGTCACGTAGGGTTGGAAGTGGGATGAAGGTCGAAGAATACATTGAGGCCCACTATGTTGCAGGGACTCCCATGGTGGGAAGTCAAATCCCTATCCGGGCTATAGGTAACCTCAACTTGAAGATTATTGTGCTCATGCTTACCAGGATCATAGGGTCGGCCTCCCTGCATTAAGCACTGAGACCACTTATGTTTTACGCACTGGAGTGTGCGAGACTCTCCGTGTACAATTGGTGTACCTCACTACTGACCAACATGAAAGGTCAACTGAAAGAGTGCAAGCAGGGGGAAAAGAGAAACTTAGGGTTTTCCTCTATCCTTTGTAGCTTCTTTTTCGAGCAGATCCCAAGCCTAGGGCCTAAAGTGGAGATCATTCCTAGAGGGCCACGCAATCCAACTATGGCGCGATGGGTCGAGGTCATGAGACGACAAGGGGGAGGTAGGTTGTTGACACCCTACAACGATGCTTTTTTCTTCTGGTGGGGGAGACAAATCATATCTTTGGATGACTATCCCTACGCGGGAATTGATTTTAGAGGTGATCCTAATATGCCGCTTCCACCAGGAGCCGCCTATGGCACCATAGGTAAACAATGTTTTTTATATATTTCATTTTTTGTATTTTTGTATTTTAAAAGAACAAATATATATATATATATATATATATATATATATATACATATATATTTTGGATGGTGTTTTTAAATATTAACTTGATACTTGTGTGGTTGTAGATGTGGTTCCACAATATCCAGAGGGATTCCTATGACACAGGCAGACACACCGATTAGATGAGGCAGTGGGAGGAGAGGCAGAGAGAGTCCTTTAGAACGTGCAGGGAAACCTGTCGCGTTTGACGCAGAGGATTCCTATGGTTCAGGTGGAGGATCTACCTGAAGCCATGCAGAGGCAGGTTGTCGGTGTACCTAGAGCATGGGTACGACTCTTCTGGTGTCTCACCAATGCCATGGTTTTCTATCACGAGAATCATCCTGCGCCATAAGCGTAGATGTCATAGGACATGTATATTGGCTGCATATGTATTTTTGAGGGTTTTAGCCCCAATTTTGTAATATAAAACACCATATTTTTTGGAAATATAAAAGAGGGATCTTCGACTGTACTTATATCTTACAATGTGTACATTGATTTAATGGTCTTCTTTTCTTTATTAATGGTAAGCCCTAATATTGGCTCGTTAACCCTTAATTGGGGCATATTAGATTAGTAATGTTATTTTATTTATGTCGGCTTTAGGACATTAGTTGTAATTATACCTCCTAGTCTTCTATATATACCAAGGAGACATTTTCATTTTGAATCATCTTGTACTTGAACATTTAAGTGGGGTAAAAGGAGGTTGCCCCCTCGAAGAGGATTATTATCTTAAATAATCTCTTTTTCAAGGCTTTGAGTACTTTTCCTGATGTTTTTCTATGCTATATTGATGCTTGGTTCTTAACATATGGTATCAGAGCTCAAGGTCTTGGGGTTTCGCTGCTACATCTGAGACACCGAGGCATTTTCACTATAATTTTTTTTTCTACAATGTTTTAGAAGGAACGGCTTGGAGGATATTTAGTAGATGGATCAAGGTACGTTGGGTTCAAAATTCATCTCCTTAGGACTTATAATTTTGGAGATACAGCCTGTACAAGATAGGGTTCTGGAATCATCCTGAAATGAGTCATTGCAGAATTTTCGCTATACAAAATTTTCTGTAACGTTTCAGACCTTGAAATCCGAATGAAAGTTACAGAAATTAGCAAGGTATATGTGGTAAAAATTTCAACTTTTGGGTCATCTTAAATTTGTAGATACACCTTGTGTAAGATAGGGTATCTGACTAGTCCTATTGATTAGTCTCAAGAAGGTGTTCCAAGTAAAACAATCATAACTTCTTGCTAGAGTATCCAAATTGAGTGGGACTAGTTTCATTGGA
>ML787567.1:86668-105340 GCA_009831015.1 Picea engelmannii
CAAGGTGCTACAACTACTAAAGGAGAAACAACTATATGCCAAACCATCCAAATGTTTCTTTGGAGTAAAGGAGGTAGAGTATTTGGGTCATATTGTATCTCATGAAGGTGTCAAGGTAGACCCTAACAAGATTAAGGCCATGTGACAAATGCCAATCCAAAACGTAATTAACATAGGCATCAAATACATGATTAGAACTTCTAGGAATGTAAAAATATGTAATAAAATCGAACTGTCGTTCTAAAAGACGTACCTGTAGGAATCGACGGAGTAATGTCAGATCACGCACACGGTAACGACCGTTTAACTGATGTACGACTAACTGAGAATCCAGGCACACCTCTACAGAGAGAATACCATGTGAGATAGCATCGCGTAATAGTTTTATAACGACGTTATATTCGGCCACATTACTCATGGATGGCCCTAGGAATACGCCACCTGAAGACACCAATAGACCCTCAGACGAGTAAATAACCCAAGCGATGGAAGCTAAGTTCCATGTATAATGATTGGCTCCGTCTGCGAATCCTACGTAGACCAAAGATTCTGTTGACATTTGCCAACAAAAGGGAAAACTTGATAAGTAAGCCAAAGACAAAAAAAGGGAAAAGGCGTATATACACTAAATTTACATTAGTATACAAAGGGTTTCGCCCAAGCCCAAGGCTCAATAATAATAATTTTTTAAGTAGAGCCCATTTCTGGGCTCAACCAATTTATTCCCTTCATAATCTTCCAACTCATAGGCTCCTTTTTCTAGAACACGTCGCATGATATAAGGATCATGCCACATGGGTTTAAACTTTCCTGCCCCTAGCGATTCTTTGGCTTGGTCATACAAGAGGACCAAGTCACCCTCAACATACAACCAGGGACAAACAGACTTATTGTACTAAACCTTGACATGTTTCTTGTTTGCCTCGATATCCATAAAGGTGTGTCGATGCTTCTCATCAAGACTCTCTAGGTGTATAAGGCATCACTCTAAATCCGAAGTGTCAGGTAGGAGCTCAACTGCCAATTTGAGATAAGGGATTTTGCATTCAACGGGAAGTATTGAATCCACACTGTGTACTAACTGAAAAGGAGAAAAGCTGGTGGCAGTCTTAACCGAGGTTCGGTATGCCCAAAGTCCGGGATATAACATGATGTGCCAGTTGGAGTTGCTTTGACTGACAGTTTTTTGCAAAATGGTCTTGAGAGACTTATTGACAGACTCTACTTGCCCATTTTCCTGGGGGTAATAAGGAGATGAGAGATCATGTTTAAACCCCAACTTAGATGCTAGTTCTATCGTCATTTCATTTTGAAAATGACTGCCATGATCAGTGACAATATCACTTGGTATACCGAACCGAGCAATAATTTGGTTGAATACAAAAAAAGTTGCAATCTTCCCATCGGATTTCATGGTAGGCATAACTTCAACCCACTTGGTGAAGTAGTCGATAGCCACGATAATGTGTTGATGCCCCCCAGCCGAAGTTGGGTTGCAATCAATGAAATCTACTCCCCGCTTAGTGAAGGGACTGATGGTAATGACTGGGTGGAGAGGGGCTGGGTGCAAGCTCTTTTTTTGAGTGAGCACCTAGCAGGGGTGACACTTCTTAATCGCTTCAATACAATCTTTAAAGATGGTGGGCCAGAAGTAATTGGCTCACAAGATTTTTTGGGTTGTCACAAGCCCGGATAGATGACCGCCACAAGCCTCTTTGTGGCAATCATTAAGGACTAACTCATCTTCTTCATGAGTTAAGAAACGATGTAATATGTTATCTATTCCTTGACGATACAAAGTGTCGTTGATGATTGTATACTTTTTGGCTTGGTATCTAACACGTCGTCGATCATCTCACGAGATATGCTGAGTGAACTTCAAGGTTTGAAGATATAAAACAATATATCCATACCAGGGGTCGAACGATTGGACAAGGAAAATGCGTTCATCTGCAAATGAATCAATATGAATAACATCTTTGTCTAATCGTGGGAAATCAGATAGTAACTCTGCAAAAACTAGTGATTTCTTGGACTTGGCCGAAGCAAAGTCGAGATCAAATTCTTGTAGGATGACAATCCATTTATTATATTTTCCTCCTATGATATGTCTAGTGAGGACGTATTGAAATGGATTAACATCAACAACCACAGTAGTTTTTCAAAGCAATATATAGTGTCGTAAACGTTGGATTGCGTGAACGACAACCAAAGCTAGATTTTCAATGTGTGAGTAATTTCATTCAGGACCGGCTAAATTTCAACTGAGATAGTAGATGACATGCTCACGGAGCTCATCATACTCATGAACTAGAGCCATACCAATGGTCTCTTCAGATCCAACGATATACAACAAGTAATCTCTACTGTAATCAGGAGATTTCAGCAGAGGAGCCTATACCAAGGCTTTCTTTAAAGCGTCAAAAGACTGTTGGGCTCGCTCATCCCATATAAATGGGGTGTATTTCTTCAATAGGAACATGAAACCCTTAGTGATATTGCCATAATTCACGATAAACCGACGCAAAACGTTAGCTTTCCCCTGTAAACCTTGAAGCTGTCTAATCGTGCGTGGGGGAGGCAACTGAAGAATTGCATCAACCTTAAGTGGATATACCATGATCCCTATCTCGGAGACTAAGAATTCTAAGAGATGACTAGATCTAATGCAAAAGATGCATTTATGAGGGTTGAGTCAGATTCTATAGTAGCGACATCTTTCAAAAACCAGTCGAAGGTGCATAGCATGATCCATTCTCTTGCGAGAGTGAGCAACAAGATCATCAAGGTAAGCTTTGACTATGTGTTTGAGATCATGAAAAGTGAACGTCATGGCTCGTTGGAAGGTTGATTTGGTATTTTTCAGGCCGAAAGGCATTTTCCGATATGCAAACGTGCCCCAAGGACATATGAATGCCGTCTTATGTTGGTCTTTGGGTTTGATCTGGATTTGGTTATAGCCAGAAAATCCATCCATAAAAGAAAATATTTCGCTCCCAGCACACTCATCAAGAATCTGATCAATGAAAGGTGTGGGGAAGTTATCTTTAGGACAAGCCTTGTTCAGGTCATGAAATTCCATACACACACAGATGGTTCCTTGCTTTTTATTCACGGGAACGAGGTTGGATACCCATTCGGTCAAGGGAACCGGGTAGATAAAGCCGACATTAAGTAGCTTCTCTACCTCTTCCTTAATAGCGGGGGCCTTCCTAGGATTAATAGCTCTAAGACGTTGTCGAACGGGTTTAGCATCTGGGTAAGTCCTAATCTCATGTTCGACAATATGGGGGTCGATCCCTGGCATCTCTTCATATGACCAAGCGAATACGTCTCGAAATTATTTGAAGAGGTTGGTGTAGATCAGAATCTCTTATGGCGACCAATCTACACCTATATTTACGTTTTCAATCTTGCTAGGGGTACGAGAGATATCGATCTGGATGGTGGGAGAAATACTCACCATATTCCCTTCGGCGTAAATGCCATGTGTGTCAAGTGGAACTATGGCGTGACCGACTATCTCACTCAGGGTAGATCTAAAATCATCTTGCTCAATGTTTTCAAGACTTGGGAGAAAATTAGATCAATTGTGCATATCGTCCCAAGGTCTCTTGGAAACATTCATGGCTTCAAGGATGGCTTCGTCCAAAGGAAAAGTTTCATCCAAAAAATCATGTGAACAAGATAATGAAGTGGCCCACACGGGCCTGAGAACTGGATCCTCCTCGACCGTCTATGAGGGAACATGATCGGGATCGAAAGAAGAGTCAAGGATAGCTTGATATGAAATATTTGCTACCGATAGTGGCATAGCCATGCCAGCATGCGACTGACCTTCAATCGATGAAGTTGGAGAAGGTAGGGTCCAAGGGTCACTGAAATAAGAAGTGCGAAAAGGGATGGACCTCTCTATTGAAGCGGGCGTAATGGACATGGCGTAAATGTGGTGAATCAGTGTCGAGAAATTGAAAGTACCCATGAGGGAAGAATACATCCTGACATCAATATTCTCAGTTGTCGGCTGAGAATTTTCGACCACAGTGATCGACAGTCCAAAAGATGCATTTAGACTAGAGTACACAAAGAATAACTGGTTGATCGTCACAATATCCCCTTGATGAGGAAAACAAAGCGTGTGGAAAATGGATGATACGAAGGCGACCATAGCATAAGTTCAATTGCAACCTAGTAACAGGTTATAATCGAGAGGTGCATCAACTACCTCTACTTCCACTTCTCCCGTCTTCCCACCTAACTGGACCAGAAAGGTAGGGAGAATACCATGAGGCCAGAAGGAATGACTGTCGAATGTGGTCAACATGGTCAATAACTTTGAAAGGGTTGGAGAACCGATAGATTTCTAACAGGCTAAGGACATCACGCAAGTGGAAACACCTTCATCAACGACCGCTTGTTTGATAGTATATTTAGAATACTCCATGTGGATTTGGAAAGCCACATGGTATCGTAAGCGAGGCTTCACGTCAGTGACATCGAACTTGATGATATTTGAGCCACTAGGTTCTAGAGCTCTTAAGGTAGAGAGTAAGGCATTCCTCTATGATGGAAATGTCTAGAGTACCTCCAAAGCAGACATCGCGCAAGGTGTTTGGCCCAGATCCTCAACGATAGAGTAGTTTTGGGTGGCTTTAGCATTAGGGTTATGTGTAGAGTGCTTGAATACTCCTTTCGGAATACGAGTTGGTGGCTTTGGTTTCTCGATCTATAAATTTGTCTCCAGGGGTGGAGGAGGAGCTTCTAGGCTGGTTCTAGCTTTTGGAGAACCGTAATCTCGAGAGTGAGTGGCTATATCGATTGTTGCACTGACCATATTGATACAAACACGGTTGTCATATTCCGATGGTGGTTTTTGACTCCCACCAAATGCATTTCTGGAATTCGAAGAACTCGAGGCTAAGTGTTAGTTGTGAGGAAAAGGATTCATTAGCATGGTGGTTGGAAGATTTAAAAGCCTCGCAGTTTCTACAAGTTTGGGGCATAAGTGTGTAAGGTGATCGTTTGTATAGAGTTTACAAGGAAACTTAACCTTAAGCTTTTCTTTCATTCCCTCTCCAGCATTATCGTTCTGTTTTCGATTATTATTCTTTTCCTTGGGTTTATTCTTCCCACCTCTACGATTATTTCGACCTTTCTGTTTATTCCCATCTGGTTGTTGGTCACCATTTGGGTTTTTCGACGACTGCAGTGAATGTAAATTCATCGATTGGGTGGGTTTGGACGATCCAGATGAAGCTAGTCCTCCGTCATACTTTATTGCAGATTCTGTGGACTTTACATTTGTGGACCCCACAATGCCATCGATATGGGGCCCAGGACCCAGTCTAGGATCATGAGTAGACTGTGGTGCATCAGGAAGAAGGTGGTATAACATCCCTGACTTAGCATAGATCAAATCGAATTGTTGGGCTCTAAAAATGGCCTCTTCCTCACTGAAGACCACGAAAGTAGTAACGTCCTTTGAAATAGGAGTGTGGAAAGATTTTAAAAATCATTCTAAAAGAAAGACTGGGGGTATGGGAGTCTTAACTAACCGTCTTCGCCTATGCTATTCCTAGATATGGTCCGAAATATGAGTGTCAGAACCCTGGTGTAAAGTTGACAAAAGTTCAAGGCCAACATCGTAATGAACAGGTAGTTGAAAATGGTTAAGGAAGGCTAACACTAACTGTTGAAAAGACCCATATGTTCCCCTAGGTATCTCAATATACCATTGTGACACAATCCCGATAAGAGTGTGCTGAAACAATCGTAATATAATATAATCATGATTCAAAGAATTCGTTGAGCACCAGAGGTGAACAGTAGTGACGTGATCACCAGGGTCCTTGCCATTCTTACCTTCAAACTTTGGAATGTTTGATGGAATCTTGGTGGGGATAGGGGGCCATGTGGGATCATGACTCACTAGGTCGTTCATTAGTTTAGACAAATCTGGTAGATTAAGCATGGACAGAAAGGGAATACGGGGTTGTGACACCTGACCCCATCCTCCTGCAAAAGAATGAGTATTAGAAGATGCGTTCCATCCAGGGTTCTAGTAAGGACCAGAACCTTGTCCAGAATTAAAAGACCCTCCTCTAGGCGGATTTTTGAAAGATGGATTGGTCATCTTTCCAGCAGGAATGTTCTGATAAGGGTTATGGAAATTGCCTCCAGTTGGATTAGCTCCAAACTGAGGGTTGTTAAAACTACCCCCAATTGAATTAGATCTAGGTTGGGGGGTGCCCAAGACATAAGACTGACCTCCTCAAGGTGGGAATCTAGAGGATTTAAGTGGATTCATTATGCCAAAAGTATTGGTCAAATTTGGCATCGAGGGTATAGGTATATAGGGCAGAACTTGTCCACCAGCTTGGTTGTTCCATCCATTTGTAGAAGGATTAGACTCAGGGTTATGGAAGGGGACACTTCCTACATTAGAGTTCACTTGGGGAACATGAGAACTACCAAACAGAAAGGGAGTGTAAGGAGGTGTGGTGCCCCCAAGTCCAAGGCTAGCCTTATGGCCAATAGTTGGGATGGAAGTCGAAGACTGCGAAGTGAAACTTGGCATATCATAAGAAAACAAACTAGTAGCCATGGGGATGGTATGAACATTGTAACTCGGCAAGTGGCCAAAACCTCCAAAATGGTTAGAGGCAAGAGACGAAGCATTGACTACGGGCCGAGCCATAGTACCGGTGTAGGCCTCCGACACTGCAACTGTAGTAGCTGCAGGTGTCGAAGGAGTGTAATTAACTATATTGGGATTGGGAGTTGATGAACTCCCAGTGTTCTGAAGACTAGACTCAATACTCATCCTTGTGGGATCACAAGTCTGAAAAGTGGATGTGTGTGTACCACTCTTGATAACTCTACGCCTTTTAGAAGGCAATAGCTCTAAAACCGGTGGTAACTGTAACAATCAACGAGACCTATGAGGAAGTTGGTCCGACTCCACGATGACTTATGACTCTGAACAAATAAAAAGATATCCTAAGGCCAACTATTAATCAAAGAGCATACCAAAAAGTCAAACGACCAATATGCATGCAAACAGGCTAAAGTGGTTGAGTGGCCTCCCTCACTAAAGAAGGTATGTCTCATCCAAGAGGGACCTGAGACTCCCTGATAAAGTTTGGAGGTAACATAATCAGTTATAAGGGCCCTCGTAGGCTTAACAACCAGTCGGTCAGACCCCCCCAGAGAGGTAATCCTCCATAAAGGTTGTGTGTTGTCCGACCCCTATCTGACTCATGATACAAGCAAAATAACCCTTGCAAGTAACCTATGAGAAACCTAAGTCAAGCAACTAATAAACCATTGTATAACCAATGCACAAGCGAGCAGTCATAAGTCCGGATCACCGTATGGGTAGGGTAGCAAAGCCTGAAACCTTGAAAGCATCGCCTCTCACAGCAATATGGGCACTAGCAAGATCCCTAAATACGAATAAATCCACATAAATATCTCTGAAGCTAGGTGAGTATCCAGGGGTTATCCCTTCAACTAACTTTGCGCGACCTTGTGATTAACTCCGGTGTGAGCGGAGCCTCCTGATATTACTAATTATACAATGGATTTCTCAACTCCCTGTCTCAGACACATAAGTTGATTTAATTGCCTTGGAGAAGTTTACTCACAAAATCCTATTCCAAGGCACTAAATCCTAGGCT
This sequence comes from Picea engelmannii, assembly GCA_009831015.1. Classification (NCBI taxonomy): domain Eukaryota; kingdom Viridiplantae; phylum Streptophyta; class Pinopsida; order Pinales; family Pinaceae; genus Picea; species Picea engelmannii. Next base: position 94,348 of record ML787567.1, read on the forward strand.
AGTTTGTGCACCGTAAAAAATAAAATCGTGACTAATCAATTTTAGTTTAAAGCATAAATTTTATTGGCCATGATTACTCAAAGAGGTATGGAAATGAAACTCACGGTGTTATGAATTTGCATGAAAAAAAAAATAGATATAATGCAAAGCCTAACTTTAACTTTTCAGTGAATGATATGCTAAATAAAAACAATGCAATCTTCAATTTTAACTCTGCAACTCAGAAGTAAAATGCAATCTTTCGCTAAATGTGCTAAGCTAATGATAAAGGTTCAAAGACAAAAATACCAACCAATGAAAAATGCATATTCTTTTGTATTTTCAATGTATTTAAAAAGAAAATGCATAGACTGATAAGTGACTTGATATATAACTTCTACTGTGTATAAAAACAATCACTCTAGCATAATACCAAACAACTAAGAAGATAGCCCAACTACCAAGGACAAATAAAAAACAGAAAACAAAGAGAAAGATGCCACCCAAAAATTCAACTCCAAAAAGGTTTCCTGTCATCCCAGATTATCTCAACGGGTACCATAGAGACCTAAGAAGGCTCAATGATCCTCAAAACCTACCCAACAGTCACTAAACCAAGAGAAAAGAGTGTATATACGCCTCTTGTAGTGGGAAAACAAGCGTATACACGTGATTGTCAGGGAAACAAGGGCGTATATCTTTTAAAACAAGGTTAGGAAAGGTTAAAAGGCTAAAAACTCAGACCCCGAGTGAACAGAATCTGTCCAATTGAGATATGACAAGAAATACGAAGGCAAAAGAGCAATGTAAGAAGGAAAAATACTTCAACCCTTAGAAGGAAGAACTCTCCCCAGTGGAGTCGCCAATTATTTTAAAAGGGAAAAACTCTCTATGGCCAAGGGTAAACCACAACAGATAGGTAGGACTGCAGAAATCAACTCAATTCCAACATGTGCTATATAAACTAATGTGCAATACGAGGAAGGAGCCTACCTCGATCCAATCGTTTGATGTCGTTCCACCATTGAGCACTTTGACCCAAATATTTACACCTGCAAGAAGTTTTCAACAAACAAGCGATGCAAGTATATAGTGACAGTATATAAATGAGTTATCACATCAGATAGTACAATCCATTAATAAACATTACAAACATGCCCATGGATAATAATCATATATTTGCAAGATATCGATAGGATGGGAAAGCAGTATTTCTATTAATAATTGATCAACAGAAGTATCAACATTACAGACTTCTGTGTCGGCACGGTTCGAAACCAAGAAACCAAGTTCCTTCCAACTGGGTCTCCACCACTTCAATCCTCCACCAAAGGAAAGATCATAGCAAAGATATAATGAGATCCCCTTGACAATAAGGGAAGAGCTTGGGGGCTGAACACTGTGTTCAGACTTGAGGGACAAAGGGATGCAGACTCAATATGAAGTAATTTCTCTAGAGTAACTTTGCTCTCAAAGTTGAATGCTTTCTCTCTCTTTTTCCATAGCTCAAAATTGTGCTCTTATAGCCTCCAGAATGCAACTAAAGGGCCGAGTCAGAACGTTTCCAGTATATGGAAGGCCAAAGATCAGATATCATTTGTCCTGACATGGAAACCCAACCTCATTTTTTTATTTTCTGGCACAAATCTCGATATACACGAGCTGTAGTGGAGCAACAAGTGTATACGCATCTTGCAAAGAAGTTAGGGAGCGTATATGTGGAAAAATATATATTTTTGGCTTTGGATTTATCAAAAAAGGGGTTGATAAGTCTGCATAGGGAAATGGAAAAAGGCCCTCTATGCAAGATAGAAATGGTGAGGCAAATATTTCTATAACAATTGGGAAATTGTTGATGATGGTGATTGAACACTCAATTGCAAGAGCCTTCAAATTTCCCATTGGTGGAGAAAGGTGGTGAAAAAAAGAGAACATGGATATGGAGTTTGTGAACCAGTTCTTGATACCAGAAAAATAGAACCCTAATTGGAAAAATGGAATACCACATAGCTAGATCAGAAAGGAGTGGCATACTGCTTTGATTATCATTCACAGGTATATCACATGTGAGGGTATATTCTCACTGGTTTACATTTATCATATTAGACTATTAATGCACATCAGTGGATATTATCCCCTCAATTCACCCTATTTCCTGCTAAAGAGTTTATCAAAAATGTCCAAAATGGTGCAGTTTCATCCTGCTACAGCCAAAGGCAATCTTTTCCACCAAGTTTTGATAAATACATTGGTTGTATCTTATTTGAATGAAGTACAAAGACCATAGGATTGGCTAATCCAGTCTCTAAGTAATGATCCATAGCCAAGAAAATCTAAAAATGCCAAAGGGAAGAGATTAGTTATACAGAAACATAGTGGTACAGTTAATGAATCCCCAATTAAATAAGAAACATCTACAACTAGGGTAACAAGGGCCAACAAAAGGAATATGCAAACTCATCAAATCGTTGTTGATGCCCCTTTAGGTAAAGGCTAGGAAGAAGCAACCACCAGTAGAGGTAAGAGATCAAAACCAGATGTAGATATTGATATGTTTCTTGATCATAAGATAAATATGGAAGTAGATACAGATGAAGATTATAATGTAAACCCAATTAAATCCACAGTCAAGCATAATGAGAAATTGTAAAGTAAGAAAAGTGCCAAGGGAAAAAAGGAAGAAATATACACATGTGCCTAAATAACCTAGGAAAATTCCACTAGGGATGTCAACAAATCCAGGTTAAAATCTAAGGCTATGTTTGGTCCATCCATTAAAAAAGAAAACCTTATAGTCATAGAGCATAATTATGAAGAATCTAATACATGCCTAAAGGAACAAGCAAAGATACATCCATTGCACAGGAATGCAGAAGAAAATAAAAACTTGGGGAAGACACAAGGAAAAGGCAAACAAGTTGTTCAGTACTCTACAAGACCTATAACAAGAGAAACCACTAGATCATCAAAAGTTGAAGCAGTGTTTAAAGGTACAAGTGGGGTTTCTGATGACAAATACTATCATTCTGCAGATCCAGATCAGATTTCATATCTCCCAGAGGCCAGGGAATGAGATATTTCTGATGATGATCATAGCTCAGAATTATCCTCTAGACACTAGATCAAACTGAGAAAACCTCAAGCTTCTATAGACCTGAACAAACCTGCATCTGTAGAATAATTCTGAGAGTTTAAAGTCAAGGTTAGAAGTGATAAAGACAAGATTAAAGAAATCCAAAAAATGGTGAAGCAGTTAAAGAAATAAAAGGGTCAAGTGGAGCAATGGAGCGCCAGACAACATGAGAAGATACAAGGTTTCAAGAAAAAGAGCGAGGAACAAAAGGCACTACTTAAGGAGCTACGAGAATCTAATTTCAAATTGTATTGGCACAATATTGTGATCAGAACCAAGATTAAACAGAGGACTACCAAGGCCAACGCAATCATCATATCATGATAGTCTTTTGAAGTTCCTTCATGCAAATTTTTGAAAGTTTTTATGTTATTTACTCAAGGAGTCAAAGATGATCTATTTTGATTTTGACCAAATGGATTTTGATAATTCGAATGGATAACTCAGTCAAGATAAATGAAAAATTTTGTGGGATTTGATAAGTTGATGTAAAAGTGTTTTGGGTTAAGTTGTTCAGATGTTTACTATTTTGTCAATGTAATTGCTTGTTTTGAGCTGATCCTCCTAGAATATAGACATTGACCAGATCTTGTTACTAACTACATACTAGAAAATAGGATCTGTAGTCATGTTATATATAGTTTAAATAGACAAATGAAAGACTTTATGAAGGTCGAAAAGTTGGACACTCAGGGACCTGTTTTGAACTCCTTGTAAAACAGATTTATTCTAGATTGATACTTAATGGCAAAGACATGTTGATGGTCAGAATTTATCTTATTTCATGTTCTGTTTTTTTTTTTTGCTTGAGATCACTTTTCAATTGCAATGCATTGTTTTCTTGGTCTTAATTAATGCAGTGAAGACTTTGTTGTTATTGTTATTATCAAGATTTTATTTTTAAGCACATGTTCTTGTTTCTAAATTACATTTTGAGGTAAGAAATCCATATGGCATTAACAAATTGAAGACTTCTATATTTCCTCTCTTAAGTTTCCTTATTTTTCTGATCTATTTATGTGGCTACCCTTTAAAAAAATAGTGGGATATCTCTTGGATTTATTTTGAACTTCATGTTTACCTTGAAAAATTGAACCAAATTTCAACCATCCTTTAAAAAACCAATTCATAAAACCCTTATAATATTTTTGCAATAACCTGATGATGCCCTAGCTTTACCTCTCATAGTCAAGTGAAACTTAGTGACTAACAGGTTGTAAATATGGATCCTAGGTACTAGCATTAACTAGCATTTTCACGTTCCTTGTAGTGACAAATGTCAAATTCATCTTCATGTGATGATCCCTCACAATGAAATAAATCCCATCCTTGAAAATATGATACTTATTTTGTTCCTTGTAGAAAATGTCCTTCCTGTCATACAAGTATGGACTTCCCAAAACCATCTCGCAAATTTCATGTGCAACAACGTCTAACTCTACCTCATCAATGAAACTAGATTTGATCTCAAACCATAAATTGCATTTCTTAGTTACCTATAACTGAGCATTATCACAAATCCAACCCAAAGGATATGATCTCGGATGAGGCCTAGTTTCCAATCCCAAATTCTGAAAAACTTGCTCTGAAACAATGTTTACTTGTGATCCACTATCAACAAGTGTATCAATCTTAGTGTGGTTTGAGATAACTCATAAATGAAATAGTTATTATATTTTCCTTCCATTAGGGATTACATTATCCTTTGAAGAAGAAGTATATGAACTAGAACTAGCAACAAAAAATATACTTTTAATGCCCATAACTCTAACTTTAGAATCTGATCCAAAATCCTGAACTATAGTTGTGGCCTTTTGTTTACCCTTGTCCTTGAACTTGTTTGATAGCTTCTATAGATGCAACTTCCAACACATTTTCTCCTCATGTCCTTTCTTCTTGCAATGAAAACATGTAGGCTTCTCTTCTTCTTTTCCCTTTGACTGCTTCTCGAAGTTATCCAACTTTTCTTTTCCTTTACCACTAGTTCTCTTGGATTTCTTTCGATCCTCATACATTTATTCCACCATGACTTCCATTTCCATGAACGCGGAAAAGAATGCATCTTTAGTTCCAAAAGGATTTAGATTAGAAGAATCCTTTTCTTTTGTTGAAGCCATTTCTTCTTTTAAAATGCATGCCTCGAACCAATCTCAGGAATGTACTCTTCAAACGATCCTTAACCAAGATTGAATTTGGACCTCGTAAGCATTCACTTGAAAATACACGTCAAACAATATCTGATACCACATGATCCAAAAATATTTATATTTCAATTAGTTCTTAAGAATACACTAACATTCGACAAGATTCGGGAAATTAAGATCGTCATGACTATTTGCAAAATCTCATGCGAAAATGCTTATTTATCGATAATGTCATTAATTCATAAATAACTTGTGGAAATAATGATTGTAAAAATTGAGAGAAATAGAGACAACAAATAACAAGGCTCAATACACATCTTTATAATGGAGTTCACCCATCTTGGGCTACGTCTTTGGGTCTGCTTCCAAATAGTGAGACCACTCTATTAATTCTCAAATTCTTGATACAATAATGACTTACAATGGAAAATTTGAAGACACCATTTAATTCTTCTACTCAAACCCAGAAACATATGTTACCATTGAATTCCTCTCGGAATTATGAGAAGAATGAGTATAAACTCGACTATGTTCTGAACAGGTGCCCAAAGACTCCCTTTTGTACATATAACAAGACTATGGATCTCATACATAGCAAATGGAACTAATACTTTCATACACAACATATTTACACAAAATTGACATCACCATCAAATTCCTCTTGAAATTCTAAGAAAAATGAGTATAAACACTCTATACTTTCCTCAAAGAACCCAATAGCATGAAAAATGATGTAATAGAACTCACTCTGAGTTCTTAGCATGCAAAATGAGACAAAGGTACACATTTTGGTATAAAATCCCATCTCAATATTCATGTCATACCTCTGCATGCATTTCCATGTACCGTACTAGGTGCGGGAACATAAATTTATATAGGGCTAGATCAGCCTAACCAACCTGATATATACCCGGGTTGTAGTGTTACAACTTATATATAATTGGTTTGTTTGTTTTAACAAACAACAACCATTGGCACATTCGTAGGAGGCATATGTTAAGTCATTGGAATATTCCCTTGGAGGTCATGGGTTTGATTCCCATTCGACCAAATGATAATTTATTCCCTTATCCATTATTGGCCAATTCGGTGTTGCCACATGGAAACCACTGATTGGCCCACGTGGCAACATGTCACTTCTTGCATCACCTGCATAGTCATTTCCATGTCACCTTCCACCTATATTCCATGTCACCGTATGGATGCCACATCACCTTTCTGATTGTACCTACCACCTCATCGTATGGATGACATGTCACCTTGCTAATTGTACATACCACATCATCGTATGGATGACACATGTCACACATTTACTGGTCCAAATGGGTGTCTAAAATGAAAAATTTAAGTGACATGTGGAATCCTCTTGTGTTGCCACATCATATTCCTGACATAATCATGACATCACCCTATTAACTGTACAGATGGCGACGTGGAGGCCTATGGTCCTGCCACATGGTATCCCCAATTTTCCTTTTTCCATGTTTTCTTTAAAACTTCAAACGCCCATAAATTTCTCATACGATGTTTTTTGAGGTGATTCACACACCATTGGAAATATATCGTCAAGCTCTACGCAATGAATTCATTTTCAAAAGCATTTGAGAAGATCAATTTTTTAGCATTTTGGATCCTTCTAGATTAGTGAGGAAAGGTGCTCAATAAGAAATCTCATACAATTATTGAATAAGAGTCAAAGGAGGAAACTCCCAAGAAAATAAATGATAATGTTGAAATAAAGAAAACTTCCCCACATTTGGAGCTTCCCCAGTCAACCAATTTACCTCCCTACTCAGAAAGGCTAAGATTGGAAAAACCAATTGTTCACCCTGAATTTGACTTGGTCTCCAAATTAAGGAATGTTTGTATGAAATTCCATTTATTGCAAGCCATTAAGGATATACCTATTTATGACAAAACCATTAGGGAGCTTTGTGTAAAGAAACCCAGAAGAAAGAAGATAGAACCAAAAAAATTCTAATTTGTGGGGAGATCAATAGATCTCATGTTAGGAAAAATCTTTTTAGAAAAATATCAAGATCCTGGAAATTTGATTGTTTCATTATGCATCAATGATGTTCTCATCCCAAACAATATTATTGAATAATTATGGGCCACCATAAATATCATGACTCTAGAAACCATGGATCAATTACAGTTACTTAACCTTCATCCTACACCCATTGTTTTAAAGTTAGTAGACCGATCCAAGATAAAGATTGAGGGTGTATTAGATGATGTGATTGTTTTCTTAGAGTCATGGGAGTATCCTATTGACTTTATGGTCTTGCAACCCAAAACCTGTTCAAGGGGTCACCCTCTAATATGAGGAAGGCCATGGATGGCCACTGCAAATGAATTTATTGGTTGTAGGTCTGGGAACATGCTTATTTATCACAGAGACTCAGTGAAAAATGTAACTCTATATCCTCTCGCCAAATCCTCTAATGAGATTGAAAACACTCTATGGCTAGAAACCACCAATAGTGATGGAGAACGTGTCCAATATATTTCTTCAATAGATCATATTATGCAATTCAAAGCACTCACCAAAGAAGATCAAATTCAGATTTTTTTGGTAAATTTATATCCTTTGCAAAATGTTTATTTGTCTCTTGACCATATTGTTAGTTTGTATTTTCAAGAGAATTATTATTTGAATACTTCCTCATCACTACAAATTTCTTCAATAACCACTTATATATCATAATAAATCACTATTCCTACTAATACCAATCCAGGTAAATTTTTAGATATAAATTCACAACTTGACAATTTTTTAGAGAGGTTTTACCCACCGGTGAAGTCATTTTGTCATTGACTTTTCAAATCCTCAAACTGGATTCTAAGTAGGAACAACTAATCAAAATGTTGCAAAAACACACAAATGCCTTTTCATGGAGCTATCAATATATGAAGATAATTTACCATGACACTTGTACCCATCATATCTATATCCATGAGACTACTCTTCCCATTAGGCAACCTCAGAGGTGGATGAATCCTACCCTCAAAAAAACTGTCAAAGAGGAACTACAAAAATTGCTAGATGCCCAATTTATCTACCCAATTTTAGACATACAATGGGTCTCAGCCCTTGTCAATGTACCTAAAAATAATGGTAAGTGGTACATTTGTGTCTATTATAGGGAACTTAACAAAGACACTTTAAAATATTATTTCCCTCTTACATTTATTGACTAGGTTTTGGACCCACTAGCTAGTAAAACATATTTCTCTTTCCTCGATGGCTTTAGTGGTTACAACCAGATATGGATAGCACTCGAAGACTAGGAAAAGACAAATTTTCCATGTCCATGGGTACATATGATTATAGAGTGTTACCCTTTGGACTGTGTAATTCTACCACCACTTTCCAAAGAGTGGTTTTAGCTATCTTTCATTATCTAATCCATGATTGTGTGGAAGTTTATATGGATGATTTCTCTATATATGGTGATACTTTTCTTGAAGCATTACAAAATATAGAAATGGTTTTTATAAGGTGCCAGAAAAGTAAATTTGCTTTGAGTGATGCTAAATGTTGTATGTTGTAGACTGTGGGTATTGTTCTTGGCCATTTAATATCTAGTTCCAGATTCCAAGTTGATTTAGCAAAGATTGAGGTCATATCAAATCTCCCAATTCTAAATATCCAAAAGATCTAAGAATATTTTTAGGACATGTTGGTTATTATAGAATATTCATAGAAAATTTTACGAGGATAACCACCCCTTTAATTACATTACTCACCAAGGATACTAACTTTTTTTGGGATGTTCATTACAGACATGCTTTTGAAGTACTAAAACAAAAACTTACACATGAATCAATCTTGAGGGGGCCAAATTGGCCTCTTCAATTCCACATTTCAACTGATGTTTTCGACACATATATTGGATACATGTTGGGACAACAATAAAATAATTCATCCTACGCCATTTACTTCATTAGCAAGAAATTAACACCAACTGAATTAAACTATACAATTACGGAAAAGTAATCTATAGTAGTTGTGCATGCAATTAATAAGTTCAGACACTATATCATTGGATATGAGGTATTCATTCAAACTAATCACTTTTCCATTAGGTACCTAATGACCATATGTATATTTTTGTTGCAAGAGTTTAACATTACTATTCTAGATAGACCTGGGAGGGAAATTTTGGTATCAAATTTCCTTTCTAGAATTCATAATGAGGAACAAGTAACTCATGTAGATGATGAATTTCCTGATGAGAATTTTTTTTTTTGTATATACTGACTCGTCGTGGTTTTCATATGTGGCTAATTATTTGGTTACAAGGAAACTTCCATAGCATATTTCACCTAGTGAAAATAAGAGGATCGTTCGACACGGTGCCTCCTACTCTTGGGTAGGAGGGGACCTCTTCCGGACAAGACCTGACTTGATTATCAGAAGATGCATCTATGAAGATGAAGTGTTTGATATATTGAAATATTTCCATGACAATCCATGCAAATGTAATTTTGCGGACAAGAACACAACATATAAATTTCTTCATTCAAGATACTATTGGCCAACCCTCTTCAAGGATTCCAAACAAAATGTTCAAAGTTGCAAAAAAATTCAACAAATGGGCCACCCAGTATGATTTGAAAAGATTCCTTTACAGCCCTAGGTAATGATTGAGCCTTTTTAGAAATGGGCTCTAGATTTTGTAGGGCCAATTGTTCCTGCATCGAAAAAGAAAAGGTATATCTTAGTTTTTTACTAATAATGTTACCAAGTGGGTAGAAGGTAAAGCACTTTTCCATTCTATTGAATGAACAATTGATGGTTTTCTATTTGAATATATTTTTACTTGTTTTGGTGTGCCAAGAGAAACTATAACAGATCAAGGAGCACAATTAACATCAAAGATGGTACAAGCCATCACTAAGCAATATCGAATAAAACACCATAAATTCCCCCCTTACCATCCACAACCCAGTGGGAAAGTGGAGTCCACAAATAAGGTCCTTGAGGAAATTTTGACCAAGATAATATAGTGGCATCATAATGACTAGGCAAATTGGCTTCTTGAGGCATTGTGGGGCTACATGATTGTTGTCCCAAATTCCTAGGGATAACTAAGGAGATGATGTCTGGAGGCCCTCATGTTGTAGACATGGAGTATCGAGAGATAATGGTTGAGAGTTTCCACTTGCACAGATAGAGGCCCTCCTCACCACTACATATCTCAGATTCATCAGGATGGTATCTGCCACATCAACTTGCTTCCAGAACACATTAGGTCTTTCTCCATGAGGTACAAGCCAGGTATTATGGTGAGTGTCATTTCAATATTTGAGGAATTTGAATGTGTTTCATTTAAAGTTGATTTTGATTATGTAACATATTATTGGAAGTTATGATCTTTTCCCTATTTCACCTTGGTGGTTGAAACTACGCCCTTGTAAGTGGTCACCCCTAGGGATGTGCTTTCTATTCGGAGGTCCCCTTCACAAATCATTGTGCCATTCCCGATCATACTTACCACTTTCCACACTTCATCCCCTCGACTCTTTATATTTTTGGATTTTCGGGTGTATTGACCCAAGTAGGGATTGTCTCTCATTTCATGGGAAGAAGGGGCTAAAGGCCCAAAGGGAATGTAGCTGGAAAAAGATAGAATCCTAACCTTCCAGATGCTCAACCAAAGAGGTCTTGAGAACAATGAAATGTTTCTCCTAAAAATTCAAAGACCTGCAAAAGAAAACATCTATATCT
>ML787567.1:116543-147377 GCA_009831015.1 Picea engelmannii
TAACTATGCAATCACACTTCTGAAAGGGAAATCACACATCAATCATCAAGACATAGCATGGGTAGTTCAATAGTCAATATACTGAGTATGTTGTGGTTCACAATGTGCTGTTGTAAACTTCACTAGTTCTCCTTCAAATATGTTTGACTACTGCTACCAACATTTATGTCCATGAAACAAAATCAAATTCATAAAAATAGAAACAGAACATATGCAAAATAGAGTAAGTAAAGATCTCCAAACAATCATATAATCGAAATCCTAGTCTAAACTATACTGCTATCATCTAAAAGAATTAAGATTCAGCTAACCAACATCTATACTATTGAAATCAACTACTAACACTAATCTATAAGGACGCTGACCTTTGTTGGGCAGTGGGCCCTTGCCACTTCAACAGGTCAACGACCGGAGTCTACAATAAGATTTATTTCAATCCACACATTCCTCTTACATAAATTTCAAAACATAGAATTAAACTATGCTAACAACTCAACTCACATTCATTCATAAATGATCAAGACCTGGAAATAAATGACATCGTTCTATTAAAATTCAACTCAGAATGTGTTCTAAAATATGTAACGCTACTTCACATGATGGATTATACTAACTCTCTACTACCTCCACCATCCTTGCCATGACTATTTAAACAATCTTAGTCGTGAAACACAAGAAGGTGAAATCTTTAGCAAATCAACCAATTGTCAAATTTATATAATCGGTTACATATTTTAAGCTTCATCCTCATGAAACAAAGTGTATGAGGATGAAGCAATAAACAAACAAGATTATCATAACCTTGCTAGAGCTTTAATGATTCAACAAACATTCAACAATTATCTTTAGTACCATCTGGAGCTAAACTTGGTATATTCTGCTTCCTATATTGGTATTGAATCGTGACAGGTGAGATTCGGTAGATGGTACTGGATCCGAGCAGTGCACAAGTTGTTGGTACCACATCATGATAGTCTGCGGCCGTTGGTACCAGATCGCGACAGGTGAGATTCAGTACCAGATTTGAATGGAAGGTGCGCTTGGTACCAGATTCAGACAGTGGCAATCTGGCGCATAAGTATCGGATGGCTGAGCTGGTACAGAAAGGATGGACTCATCTAGAGGTCAAAGGTTATACATGGCAAATAAAAACATTAGTACATGAAACATTTAGTCTCCTAGCTCAATAAACCACAAAAATTCATGAATTAATTATACTTTACCTTATGACCTGATCAATGGCTAATGGTAGTGTTCTTTGTCATTTATCCAAGCTTAGGTAAGCCAAAAAGGTATAGATGAGGAGTATAATAGGGCAGTGGGGATGTCAATTTAGAGGCTCAACACATATCATCTTTGATCTCTTATCGATTCTCTATAATGTTCTAGTGTTAACTCTCAGTCGAATTAATCTGTATGAGTTGCTTCCTTCAAACCATTTTCATATGGTCACAGGCATAGAACCACGAGCTTATAAATTTAAGCGTTGCCTTCATTTTACCCTTATTTCTCTATTCCATATGACTAACGGTGGTGACCAAACACTAGACCAAATGAGCACTTGAGAACTTATCAGAAACGGTCATGATTTAATCTCCCGGTGAGATGGATGATTGTCGGGTCTTCGAGACTTTTTCCTTTCAAATATTTCGAATACGATTTCACTGAACAGATAGGATGGTTCACATTTATTTCATGGAACCATATCAATGGTCAGATTTGATCCTTACACTTATTCTTTCATTTCTTAATTTGATGGATGGGACTTAATCAAGCATTGAGATGGATGGCCACCATTTACTTTGGGACTTAGACTATTCTACTTACGCTATCCTTCCACTATATTTTGATCAATGGTTGAGAATGCAACTGAAGTATTATTCATATCGGATGACTCATGTCAACTTTGGGACTTCGACATTTGGGACTTCGGGACTTAGGTCATTTGCTGGTGGTGAAACTTCCAAAGTAAAACTCTCGGAGTGATGTAACTTGCTTACATCACTTGATGATGTAGCACAAGCTAAGTAGCTTCCACATGTCACTTAGATTCATGATTTACATGTACCTGAAATGTCGATTTCAACTTGACACTTGTCATTATCTGACTGTGCCATGTGTCCTTGCTAACGTGGTCTACCACATGTCCTTTCTGATGTGGTCTGCCACATATACTTGTTGATGTTTTCTGCTGACATGGTCTACCACATGTATTTACTGACGTGGTATTGCTAACATAAATATCCCTAATCTAACGGTCAGAATAGTATCTGAAATGTATCTCAGATCGACGGTTGAGAGTTACTTTGGATTTTCGGCTTTCGAGACTTTGGATAATTCGATCTCTCGACTTCACAATACTTCTGAAATGAGATTCCCCGAAGTGTAACTTCCTCACAACTTTTAACCCGAAACAAATGTTTTTCGTTGATAATGGTTTTAGATCGACGACTTGATCTATTTGTGATATTGCTTTTCCTTGGATTAAATTCAACGACTCTTGTTCTAGCTTATCATGTCCTTCCACTTTAGAATGATCCAATAGTTTGTCGGGTATTCGGATATTAGAATTCTCATCCCTTTTCCCTCACTTATCCTATCATTACACTTAATGTGATCTGACAGTTGGAAAAAATTCGGGTAATCGAGATCTCAGATCTCATCCCTTGCTTATCCTATCCTTCACTCAAAAGTGATCCAACGACTGACGAAAATTCGGGTAATCAGGATATCAGATCTCAGCTCTTGCTTATCCTATCTTTCCACTTTAAAGTGATCCAATGGATGAGAAGACTCTTGAATCAGATCAACAATCAAGGATGATTGTGAGGTCTTCAACTAGCATGACTTTTAATACTATCGTCGAGTTCCGCAATGGAAATTGTTCATTGGTAGTGGGACTGATTCCAATCGTAGATCTATTGTCGAGTGATGATCGATAGTCGATGTGGATTGCGGAACCACAACTTGCGAGTGGTTTAATTTGTTACCCAAGATCCACAATATGAAGTTGTGCGATTGTTGGTGAGTCAATCACAATCGTCGATCTTTGAACCTATAAGATCTGATGGTCCTGACTAATTGAGGGATTGGAACTAGCGAGTTGTTTAATTATCCTTTCGCTCTCTGCAATCTATACATGTCATTGATCTGGCGTGCATATCTAACGGTTACAACTTGATCTGATCGTTGACCAATCCTCCAATGGTCCTTAAGCCTACGGTCACTCATATGATCAACGTCTATTACATGAGATGATCGACACCGTCAATTTCTTGATCGAACGGTTTTTGAGGCTTCTCACCTTTTCATGTGCATCGATCGACTTCTCAATCTTTCCATCGACCCCGACAACATTTCTACAATGCGCTCTTCCTTCTAAACTTTGATCTTTGGCATATTGTCATATTGTTTGACTTTCTCATCCTTTGCATACTTTCAATGCACTTTTCCTTCTGATCTTTGATCTCAGCATACTGTTTGACATTCTCTTCTAACTGATATATTGTTGACATCAATGAAAATTTCATCTATGATAAATAAAAAATGACAATTAATCATAATAACTTATCATCATATCATAATGACATCAACTGTTGACATCAATGACAACATATCAATGACAATATGTCCAACAATACCCCCCTTTGTCATTGAGGGCAACACACTAACTTCATACACAAACTCCCCCTGTGACGATGCTTTCCTCCTATGAAGTTACTCTTCCCCTTTGATATCAATGGCAAAGGGTTGTACCCCTTATAATCAACATCTGTATGTCTGCATGTTGTTGACCAGAATATGAACTTGTGTAATTCCCCTTGGAATCATGTTTTGCCTGCCATAACTGAATGACTCCCCCTATCAATATGCTCTTTCTCTGCTTCTGACTACTCTCCCCCTTTGTTTCTGAAAGGGTATCTCTTCCTGACAAGATCTCTTCCCCTGTTAATTTACTAACCTCTTGTCTCAATTTATTTGGATTTTGTGTTCAAATAAGTAGTCTTCTTGATACCAATTTTGTAGTGATAAAGTCTTTTCAAAACTTAATCTAATTACTTTCTTATTTAATAACCAAAATACTCCTCTTGACTTTTTACTGACTTTCCTTTGTAAAATAGAACAAGAGTATGAATCTTACAGAATTTTTTTATCTTCTTCTTATTCGTCTTTGATATTTCACATGAATATCAATTGAGGAATTATATCAATTGATTTAAATACCAATTTTGTTATCAATTGATCTTTGTTGTATGATACTCCTTGAACTTCTCTACTACCTTATTTTTTCTTCTTCTCGTATTCTACAATTAACCTTACCAATGATTTTTCTTTTGACCACTAATATATAGATAGTCAATATTTTCCATATGTTAATTTAGAAACTCTTTGGCATAATCCTTTGATTTTGTAAAAACCAATTTAAACTTCTTTTTGTGTTTTCTTTCTTTTGCTAGCATCTTATGACATCATCAAAATTTGATATTGTCCCATATTATTCTATAGGTACTTCCTTTTCTTGAGCTTGATTTATTTCATATTAAATTTCACATTTTTTATTAGGACCTTCACTCATCATTTTCTTATTATTAATTTCTTCATTTTCAGCTGTAATAACATCTTTCTTACTTTCTCCTTCAGATTTTCTTCTCCATATCTTTCTATGAGATATTCTTCTTTTTGGATCTTCTCTTTCTAATTGTGTTTTTGGAGATTTTTCATCTCCTTTATTCTTCCAACTTTTATTAGGATTTGTCATTGACTTGAATGACTTATTAAAATATTGACTTTTTGTATTCTTGCAGTTTTGGGAAGTGTGCCCAAACCTATCACAGATGTAACATCTCATTGTATGACAAAATTTTGTTGTGTGCCCAACAAAATTACATCTCCAACATCTAATTGAGTTTTTGGATTTTCTTGTATATCCTTTCTCTAGTTTCTTGCAATCCATTGCTTTATGGCCAAAGCTATGACAAGAAAAGCAATAGCCACTGAGGGTTTTTCCATTCTTGATTTTATTTTGGCTTGAAGGATCTATCATTTGATTTTCTTCATCCTTTTTACTTCTATAGTTGTCTTCCTTAACAAAGTTCATGAATTGTAATTGCTTGGTACTTGCACTTTTTTATTTTAAGAAGGATGATCCTTTCTGAGGTTTGTAAATGGTGCTCCATTTGTTATTGTCTTATTTCTTATTGTATCCAAGACCAGTTTTGTCATCGGCTGATTTTTGGCTTTTCCAAAACTTATCTAGGATGGATGAACTATTTTGGAAATCGACAATCTTATTTGTCTTTTCATTCATCTTTTTGAGATGGATTCTAATTCAAAAATTTGTCATGACTCTTCCTTTTTGGTTATTTGGATCTTCTGGGATTCTTCCTTTTCCTTAGCTTCTTCAATTTGAGTCATTATATCTGCATTAGTACTTTCATTTATCTTTTTGAAATTGATGATTTCCAATTCCAACATGTGGTGATATTTTTCTTTCCTTGTTAACTGGATCTTTAGGTCTTCTTTACTTTCTTTAATTTCCTCAAGTTGAGTGTTTGACTTCTCAACCTCATTTCTAATATTCACAACTTCTGCTTCCATCTTATGACACAATTATTCCCTTTTGTTCAACTGGTTCCTCACTACCTCCTCTCTTCTTTTGGCTTCTTCAAGTTGGGTTTTCAGATTGACATTGCTTTCTGTTAGTTCTTTTAGATCTGCAAGGTTTCTTCTAAGTTCATAATCTTCCTTCTTTTCTTCTTTTGCTTGACTGATTTCATTCTTTAATTTCTCAATCTCCTCTTCTTTTTCTTCTAACTGAACATTTTGCTCAGATGTGATTTTTTCATTTTCTTTGAGCATTTCCTTTATTTCCATGATATGCTTTTGAATCTTTTCAAGAAATTCTTTAGTGTAATCATGAAGAAAACTATAGTTTGAATCATTATAATCAAAGTGGTATACATAGAGACTCCAATCAACTTTATGTTTGGCCTTTGATAGTTCTTCTTCTACTTCATCCATGGGATAAATGTTAACATAACATTCCTCTGATTCTTTAAGTACTTATTTTATTTTATTGTCATGTGGCTTTAATTCTTTCATTTCTTCTATTAGATTAGTAACTTCGGTTTTCAAATTATGATCTCTTCTTCTTTGTTTTCTAGCTGAAACTTTTGTCGATGATTTTCATGGTTAGATTGATCTAACTGTTGTAGTAGCATCATATATTTTTGTTGGAGTTTCTCTAATTCTTCTATAGTGCACATAGTTGTGGACTCAATATGATCAAGAAAATCCTTAGTAACTTCATATATAGACCATTTCTTGGTTCCATACTAATCACTTCAAATGTAGTTATAACATCATTCTTAAAAACTAATAGTTTTTCTTTAGTGAATACTGAGGTATTCCTCAATTCACTGATGAGGTTGTCTTCTTCATTGTTAACTGTGGTTTGCATCAAATCCCGCATTTCAGTATGATTAGAAATGTATTTCTATGTATTATGTTCTTCAATCTAATTGCAATTTTCCTTTTCTTTATCTTCTTCATTATCTTGATAAGAGCTCTCTTCTTCTAAGTTTTGTTCTTTACTCTGACAGGAATCCTCTTCATTAGAGTCTTGTTACTTATTCTGACAGGAATCCTCTGTATTTGAGTCTTGTTGCTCACTTTGATAGAATTTATCTTCTTCTTGTGTTTCATTCTGATAACAATTTTCTATTTGAAGCCATAATTATTTAGCATATTTGTAGTGCTTCATATTTTCTTTGACTTGGTCTAATAATCCATCCTGAATTGCTTTTAAGGCTACTGAATTGTTTATCCTTGCTTCCTTTGAAGTTTTGGATTTTCTCTTTGAAGTAGTAGTTTTGGAAAATATTTGAAGTTTTGGATTTACTTACTACCAAATCCCAAACTCTATATCTTCTTGACTTCAAATATATTTTCATATTTTCCCTCCATGATAAATAATCAATTCCATCAAATAAGGGAGCTTCATTTGTGGAGATAGAAATTTGTCCACCGATTTCTTCTGAATCTACCTTCTGTGTTTAAATTGTGCTGAAGGAACCCTCTCTGATACCAATTATTGAAATGGGTACTTGACACTGAGAGGGGGGGTGAATCAATGTCACAAAACTTATGAAAATTTTCCACTTTTCACAATTTAACTGAACAACAAATATTTATTTCATTTTCTCAATCAATATATATAAAAGAAAAATATTTTATTTATTAAATAAATTGAATGAATACATAAGATCAATCTTTGAATTTCAACTTCAAACAATTATGAGAGACCCATCTCTCTGTTACAAGACCCAGCTTGTAGTTCTCAGATCCAACTGAGAAATGAGGAATCCAACCCTCATAATAAGTCCCAGCTTGTTGATCTCAGATCCAACTGAGATGTGAGGAATCCAATCCTCATACAAGACCCAACTTGTAAACAAGCACCAACCTGATAGAATGAAATTTTATTCAATCCATTATATATAAATATATATATTTCAACAAATTTAACTACAACTCTTCTCACCATTACTTCTTGTTTATATAGTCTTCCAACTGGTGATGAATTTGAATCATTGTGTCGTTTGATATTTGAACCATTGTACCTTTTCATTTAAAATGATAATATTGATCTTTAATTAATATCATTTTTCCTTTTATCCTTTATTCATAATGCTCATGAATTAACTCTCTTTTAATCATGAATGTGTGTCAGTTCTTTTGGCTTCATGAGTTGATCACAGACATGGATCAACTCATCATATCATTCTCATGCTTCTGCTGCATTCTCTGTTCACCAACAGATCATATTTGATCTCTTATCGATTCTCTATAATGTTCTAGTGTTAACTCTCTGTTGAATTAATTTGTATGATCCGCTTCCTTCAAACCATTTTTATATGATCACAGGCGTAGAACCACGGGCTAATCAATTTAAGCATTGACTTAATTTTACCCTTATTTCTCTATTCCATACGACTAACGGCGGTGACTAGATGCTAGATCAAACGAGCGCTTGAGCGCTTATCAGAATCAATGGTCATGATTTAATTTCCCGATGAGATGGACAATTGTCGGGTCTTCAGGACTTTGTCCTTTCAAATATTTTGAATATGATTTTGTCGAACATATTGGATGGTTCATATTTATTTCCCGGAACCAGATCAATGGTCAGATTCGATCCTCACACGTATCCTTTCATTGCTTAATTCGACGGTTGGGACTTAATCAAGCATTGAGATGGATGGCCACCATTTACTTCGAGACTTCAACTATTCTACTTACGCTATCCTTCCACTGTATTTTGATCAATGGATGAGAATGCACCCAAAGTATTCTTCATATCAGATGACTCATGTCCACTTCGAGACTTTGGCATTCGGGACTTCGAGACTTAGGTCATTTTTTGGTGGTGAAACTTCTAAAGTAAAAATACCGGAGTGACGTAACTTTCTTATGTCACTTGATGATGTGGCACACGTCGAGTAGCTGCCACGTGTCACTCAGACTTGTGATTTACATGTACCTGAAATGTCGATTTCAACTTGACACTTGTCATTATCTGACTATGCCATGTGTCCTTGCTGACGTATTTGCTAATGTGTTCTACCACATGTCCTTGCTGGCATGGTCTGCAACATGTCCTTACTAACATGGTCTTCCACATGTCCTTACTGACGTGGTCTTGTTGACTATTACAAGGGAAAAACTCTCTATGGCCAAGGGTAAACCACAACAGACAGGTATGATTGCAGAAATCAACTCTATTCCAACATGTGCTATATAAACTAATGTGCAATACGAGGAAGGAGCCTACCTTGATAAAATCATTTGATGTCATTCTACTGTTGAGAACTTTGACCCAAAGCTTTACACCTGCAAGAAGTTCTCAATAAACAAGCGATGCAAGTATATAGTGACAGTATATAAATGAGTTAGCACATTAGATAGTGCAATCCATTAATAAACATTACAAACATGCCCATGGATAATAATCATATATTTGCAAGATATCGATAGGATGGGAAAGGAGTATTTCTATTAATAATTGATCAACAGAAGTATCAACATTACAGACTTCCGTGTCGGCATGGTTCGAAACCAAGAAACCAAGTTCCTTCCAACTGGGTCTCCACCACTTCAATCCTCCACCAAAGGCAAGCTCATAGAAAAGAGATAATGAGATCCCCTTGACAATAAGGGAAGAGCTTGGGGGGTGAAAACTATGTTCATACTTGAGGGACAAAGGGATGTAGACTCAATATGAAGTAATTTCTCTAGAGTAACTTTGCTCTCAAAGTTGAATGCTTTCTCTCTCTTTTTCCATAGCTTGAAATTGTGCTCTTATAGCCTCCAGAATGCAACTGAAGGGCCGAGTCGAAATGTTTCCAGTATATGGAAGGCCAAAGATCAAAGATCATTTTTCATGACATGGAAACCTGACCTCATTTTGTATTTTCTATCACAAATCCCGATATACGCGAGTTGTAGTGGAGCAACAAGTGTATACGCTTCTTGCAAAGCAGTTAGGGAGCGTATATGTGGAAAAGTATATATTTTTGACTCTGGATTTATCAAAAAAGGGGTTGATAAGTCTGCATAGGGAAATGAAAAAAGGCCCTCTGTGCAAGATAGCAATGGTGAGGAAAACCTTTCTATAACACTGACGTAGATCTCCCTGATATAACGGTCAGAATAGTATCTGAAATGTATCTCAGATCAATGACTGAGAGTTACTTCGTATTTTCAGCTTTCGGGACTTCAGATAATTTGATCTCTCGAATTCACAATACTTTTGAAATGAGATTCCCTGAAGTGTAACTTCCTCACAAATTTTAACCCAAAACGAATGTTATTCGTTGATAATGGTTTTAGATCGACGACTTGATCTATCTGTGATATTGCTTTGCCTTGGATTAAATCCAACGACTCTTGTTCTAGATTATCATGTCCTTCCACTTTATAATGATCCAACGGTTTGTCGGGTATTCGGATATTCGAATTCTCAGCCCTTTTTCCTCTCTTATCCTATCCTTCCACTTAATTTGATCCGATGGCTGGCGGAAATTCGGGTAATCGATATCTCAGATCTCATCCCTTGTTTATCCTATCCTTCACTCAAAAGTGATCTGACGGCTGATGGAAATTCGGGTAATCAAGATCTCAGATCTCAGCTCTTGCTTATCCTAGCTTTCCACTTTAAAGTGATCTAACGGATGAGAAGACTCTCGAAGAAGATCAACAATCAAGGATGATTGCGAGGTCTTCAACTAGCACGAATTTTAATACTATCGTCGAGTTCCGCAATGGAAACCGTTCGTTGGTAGTGGAACTAATTCCAACCATAGATCTATTGTCGAGTGATGATCAACGGTCGATGTGGATTGTGGAACCACAACTTGCGAGTGGTTTAATTTGTTACCCAAGATCCGCAATATGAAGTTGTTAGATTGTTGGTGAGTCAACCACAATCATCAATCTTTGAACCTATAAGATCTTAAGGTCCAGACTAATTGAGGGATTGGAACTAACGAGTCATTTAATTCTCCTTTCTCTCTCTGCAATCTATACCTATCATTGATCTTGCATGCATATCTGACAGTTACAACTTGATTTGATCATTGACCAATCCTCCAATGGTCCTTAAGCCTACGGTCACTCATATGACTGACGTATGTTACATGAGATGATCAACACCGTCAATTTCTTGATCGGACGATTGTTGAGGCTTCTCACCTTTTCTCGTTCATCGATCGACTTCTTAGTCTTTCAATCGATCCCGACGACATTTCTACAATGCGCTCTTCCTTCTGAGATTTGGTCTTTGGCATACTGTCATATTGTTTGACATTCTCATCCTTTGCATACTTTCAATGTGCTTTTTCTTCTGAGCTTTGATCTATGCATATTGTTTGACATTCTCTGCTAACTGATATACTGTTGACATCAATGACAATTTCATCTATGATAATTAAACAATGACAATTCATCATAAAAACTTATCATCACATCATAATGACATCAATTGTTGACATCAATGACAACATATCAATGACAATATGTCCAACAGATTGTTTAAAGGATTTGGTACAAATATGAACTTTAGCACAACATAGCATCCATAGTCAAATGGGCATATAGAGAGATTCAACCAAGTAATTGAATACATGTTGAGAATGTATGTGATGGATAATCCATCTAAGTGGGAAGATTGCTTGCACTTGGTTTCATTTTTCTATAATAATGGGTATCAATCTTCATTGAAAATGAGCCCATTTGAAGCTTTGTGTGGTAGGAAATGCAACACTCCAGTGAGTTGGGACAACCCAACAAACATAGTGGTACTTGGGCCAGAATTGCTCAAAGATATGGTAGACCATATGGTTATAATTATGTAGAATATAAAGGCATCTCAACATACAAAGAAAAGCTATGTAGTTAAGAAAAATAAAACTAGATAATTTAAAGTGGGGGAATATGTGATTTTGGAAGTGAATCCCAAGAAGAGCTCATTGAATTTGAGTAGTTGTACAAAGCTAGTTTCCAGATCCTATGGTCCATTTGAGATATTCGATATAATAGGGTTAGTTTCACACATGCTTGCATTGTCTGTTTCCATGAATGTGCATTATGTAGTTCATGTCTCTTTGCTAAAAAAATATGTACATGATCTTAACCATGTTATTGATTGGAATTTGATTCAAGTAGATCCAGAGGGATAATTTCAGGTGCAACCAGTGCGCATATTGGATAGAAAAGTCAAAATGATATGGAATCGAGTTATAGAGATGGTAAAAGTTTAGCAGATTGTTGGAATTACTAAGACAACTGAGAGGGGGGGGGGGTGAATTAGTTGTTACTTTTCTTAAACAATTATTCCCATTTTAAACTCATTACAAAACACTCAATGATGATCACAATAATTCAAGGAAGTAAGCAATAGAGTATTCAACATCAATCACACACATGAAATACACAGAGATAGATATTCTCGAGGAAACCCATAAAGGGAGAAAACCCATAAAGGGAGAAAACCTCTTCTTCTTGATATGATAAGTAGTGTTTATTTTTTGTACATTATCATTCTTATGACCACCAACTCCTTTAGAGGCTAAAACCTCTGTTTTACAAGAAGAAACTTGTTGAGAGCACCAACTCTCTGGTTTCTCTAGCACCCACTAGAAGGAAGCACCAACTTCTAGACACACAGGCACCAACCTGTACAAGATGGAACTTCTTGAGAGTACCAACTCTCTGGATTCTCTATCACCCACTAGAAGGAAGCACCAACTCCCCGAGTGTTCCAGCACCAACTGGATGGAAACATCAACTTCCAGTCACACAGGAACCAACCTATATAATAGAGAACAATAGTTCTCCCTTACACCACCCTACCACCCTGGTTTTTCTGGTTGCAACCAGATGGAAGCTACAACTCCTTGAGTGTTCAAGAACCCACTTGAAACTCTAAGGACAACAGTCCTCCCTAGCACCACCCTACCACCTTGAGATATGAATCTTCTTACTGAAATTTATTATAGTGATACAATATTTATCAATGACTTACCAGTCTCATCATTGTTCTGCTACACTACTCTGCTCTGCTTGCATCAGTGTCTTCCTTCTCGCATCTTCTTAAGATTTTTGTTATTTTTCTCTGTATCTGCATGCACGCCTCATATTTCTCTTCATCTCTCAGATATGCATTTCTATTCTATGTCTTTCTTCTTCGTTTTATGCTCTGTGCACCATTTCCATTCTCTGTTCTATGCCTCTTTTGTGTGCTTCATCTCCTACGCATAGCCTGCTTCTACCCGCATGAATAATTATAAAAAAATCAACCATCTCTTCTCTGTTCTGCGTATATTTCTTATGAAAAGTACTCTACCAGATCATACATGCAACTCTTTGTCCTCTCTGGCGATAATGATGAGTCTGTTCTTCATCAATGGTCATTATCCTGAGATTCTTTGGCTTCTCTGGTAGTTACAGTCTTCAACACTTTTCCATGTGTCAATTGTTTCTATGATGATTCTTCATTTCACTGGAAGTTACCTCGAGACTCTTCAACTCCTATGGCAATCACCCTGAAGCTCTTTGAATTCTCTGGAAGATATAATCACTTTGTTCTGGCAGTTACAAAGAGAACCTCTGTGCACTCATCCCTTTGGCGCCTTTTCCCTTCCTGAGAAAAACTCATAGTGGGCGTTATATTTTCTGGATAAGCCCCTTCCTTTCATGTGACCATCGGTGGCGACCAAATGCCTATTCAAAAGGTGTTTCCTGAACTCGGTCTTGTGAGCGCTAGCTCCATTTCTTGATATGACCTTGGGCGATGGTCCGCCATGACCACGTGATTGTTGACGCGAGGTATTTTCTTGTTAGCCCCCTATCGCATGTGACCTCGTGCTACATCCTTGCTTAAGCGAATGATTGCGGGCGTGTCCAAGAGTGGTTTGGGATCAACCTCTTTTCTCCCCACAATCCACCTCTAGCTACCACATACCCTTTCTCCAAAACTGTGGTTTCAATTGCGGCCCGCTCATGAAAAATTAAGACCCGAGCATGTTCTGACCCTGCAATGCGACAGACCGTCGATCTCATGATATTGACGGTGCTCCTTCGATCAATGACTCCGATCTATCTTCCTTTCCTGCCTTCTTTCCTACGTCCACACACAATCCTTAGTCTTAACGACCAAGTGACATGTGGCCCTCCAAACCAATGAACAATATCAATTTCGCCTTTCGGGCTTCGGGAGTCTTGATTCTCAAACTTCTCTTGCTCCCAGAGCATTTCACCTGGAGTCCATGATCTAACGACGTGTGGTATTCTTGAATCAATGGTCATAATACCTTTAGGTATTTTGGGTTCATAAATCTCAACTTTCCAACCTTTCAACCTTCCTTTGCTTTTTCCCGAAGCTGACAATCCATTGACACGTGTACCTTCCGAATCAATGGTCATGATCCCTTCGCATCTTCAGACTTCGATATTATCAAGTCTCAACTAGAAATCCATGACGTGATATTTCTCCAAAATATCAGATCAACTGACACGTACTCCCCTTGACGATCAACGGTCGATATTTGTCTTCGAAGAATTCCATGTTCTCCCCATCCACAAACTTTTGAAGATGTGGATCTTGTGCCACCTGTCCTCCTCGATGATGGACGACCCCAAACCAATTCAAGACTTCAGAAATTTGGGCAAGTGCTGGTGGTAAATCTCCTCAAGTAAAAATCCCAGAGTGATGTAACTTACTTACGTCATTGATAACATGTCATGATCCTAGTAGCTGCCATATGTCACTCAGATTTGTGATTTGCACATACCTGAAATGCTGAATCAACTTGACACTTTTCGTTGTCTGATTACGCCACATATCCTTGATGATGTTGTCTTGCTGACATGGATCCTCATTTACTTTGGGACTTCAGCCTTTAGGACTTCGGGTATTTCAAATTTTCAAGTCGCCAATTGTTCCGAAGTGAGAATCCTTGAACAGTAATCTCCTCGCAACTTTTAGACCCAAACTAACTTTTGTTTGTCGATCATGTTCTTAGATTGATGGATTGATCTTTATGCGATGCTGCTTTTCTATATTATCATGTCCTTCAACTTAGAAATATCCAACGGCTGACAGAAATTCACATAAATGAGATCTCAGATCTTTTACCTCACTTATCCTATCCTTCCACTTTAAAATGATCTGATAGCTGATGGGAATTCGGGTTTGATCTGACGGCTGACGGGAATTCAGGTTTGATCTGATGACTGATGGGTATTCAGATAATCAAATTCTCAACCCTTTAGCCCCTCTTGTCCTATCCTTCCACTTAAAGTGATCTGACGGTTGTGAATATTCTCTAAGAAGGTCAACGATCAAGGATGGCTGCAGAACCACAACTTGCAAGTGATTTAACTCGTCACAAAAACTCCGCAATTTGAAGTTGTGCGTTGTTAGTGAGTCAACCGCAACCATCGATATTCGAGGCTATAAGATCTAACGATCCTGACTAATTGCGGGATTGGAACTAGTGAGATATTTAATTCTCCTTCTGATCTCCGCAATCTATCCCTGTCGTTGATTTGGCGATTGTGCATTCGATGGTTACAACTCAATCCGACTTAATCTAATCGCTTGTTGGATCAACCACAGTCGTTGATATCTGAGTCTATGAGATCTAACGATATAGACCAATTGTGGGATTGGAACTAGAGAGATGTTTAATTCTTCTTTCTCTCCCCGCAATTCATCCCTGTCGTTGATATGGCTTGTAGATCTGATGATCACAATCCTCCAACGGTCCTCGAGCCCACGATCACTCATATGACCGATGTCCGTTATATGAGATGATCAACACTGTCAATTTCTTGATCGGATGACTACGGAGGCTTATGATCTCTCTGAATTAGAAGGTTTTCTGAGTGTTCAAGGGTCTCGACCTTTGCTCCTTCTGCGATTCCTGGTGACTTTGGGTCTCATCTGTGCATATGAAAAATTCTCTCTCTCCTGATCTTTGGAAATGAATTTAACCTCAGCCCTGGTGCACAGTTGCACTCTGCGTGCAACTCTGCACTAATCCTCTTGATATTGATTCCTTCTGCAAACTCACATATTCTAATGAATCCTGCACACACTCCTTGCTTCCTTCATGATAACCTATGGCTATCTAGAAACTCCAACTCTCTGCCATGTGCTCGTCCTCCTGATCTTGTAGACAACAATTTCTCATGGTCTTGTAATTCTCGATGCTATCATCATTTCTTTCTTGTTTGTCATCATTTTTGCCAATATGCCATTGTCATTGTTGTTCTTGCCATCAATGACAAGCACACTTTGCCTGTAAACATGACAACAATTTCCCCCTTTGGCATTGATGACAACCCTGAAGGACTGCATTGTTCTCCTACTTGGCAGGGTTTACACACAGAATCTAATGGCTTTGATAATTTTGGAAGATCTTTTACTACCTCAAGATTTTTGAGCTTGATTAAGTGGTCAGAGTTTAGATGTCCAAATCTCCTATGCCATAACTATCTTTCATCATGTTTTCTTAGATGACACTCTTTTCTATCTTCTTCCAGCAAACATGCATTATTATTTGTCCTTATGTATTTAGCCACCACTTGTCCCGAGTTTACATTCTTTACCTTGCAATCTTTCAAAGTTAACACCTCTTCACAGCCTCTATCACACATTTGACTTACACTGAGAAAATTATGTTTCATATTGTAGACCATATACAAGAAGAATATCCTGGGCATCTCTGTTGGCATAGGGGCAGACCCAGGGTTCAACACTTCAACAGCGCACCAACAAAACCCTAACTATTGGCCCTTTCGGCAACACCTGCGAAAGAGATGAAGTCTCACCCGAGGTAGAGGTAGGGGTGGTTGAAGGACTCAAATGTTTGCAACCTAGCTAGGACACAGATCTGTGATTACACCACTCTAACAAAGCACTTAGTAGTTAGCATTCATCAGTATTTAACCCTTACTTACATCATAGTTTCAAACCCTAATTACAGAGCAACGTAATATTCAACCAGATCTAACACATATAATCACTTAGCATATGGAAAGAGATCAGATAACATTCATTCACATCACTAAGCACTTAATCTATCATACCAGGTTCATCTAAACATTCATTACTGCACTAGCTTAAATCATATGGACAATATAACAACCATAATGCATAAAGAAACCATAACACAAGATATACGTGGTTCATCCCAGTGTGGGGATACGTCCACCAATTCTTCTCTTATTTATTATCTTCTGTCAATCTTCTTATATGCACAAAGCCCAAAAATCCCACTCCGCATAAGACAAGAGATCTGTGTGCACCTCGCCAGATCCTCTTTCCCCGAGTTAGGTCACAACACAAAGCCTTCTTACCCAGTCTGCACACAAGATTCTTACAATAACTTGCACTTATCTCTGCAAGTATTAACACATAGTATCCACGAAGCCTTTAGCTCCACACTAAGCAGATTCTACCAGGTCTCCCTACTTACATCGCCTAGATTTCTATTTATACATTAAAAAATGGGCCTAAACATGGGTAAACCCATGGGCTGACATCCCATACCCATTACATAAACCCTAAACCCAAAATTTCCCTAAAAAGGGGCCAAGATCCCAAGATCTCCACTTCACCTAGTTCTTCATCTTTGACCAGCTTGTCGAAGTCCCAAAAATGGTCAAACATGACCAAGGTTCTCCAAAACTTGGTCAAGGGCCAACATGCCCCCAACACTCACCTGTGATTCATCTCGAGTCAGTCTGCTCTAGGTAACTTTGCCTCAAACACCTCGAGCTTGGCTCGAGATGCTTTGACATGATGCTTCGCTAAGGCCTCCTTCTCGACAAACTCTTGAATAACTGCCTTGGTCACAGGTCCTTCCAAGATTTGTTCGAATGCAGTGACTGCTTGTTCTAGTTCTGCTACTCGACCTTCAATATCCTCAAAAAGTAGGGAAGCTACATCTTGGACTGGTTGGATCTTCTGAGTTACTTCCATGACTTTTCTCTGTATGACATGGACCTATTGCTGAGCCATGTGCTATTCTTAGGATCTTTTCATTCACTCGACTAGTGACAAGGGCTTCAACTATGCTAGTACTATTGCTTCTTGCTTCTTTGCTTCCTAGAGCTATGACTCAAGTGTCTTTATTTCAAGTTCCTCAGTAAGGTGCTCATAATTCTGTGCACTTCGACTATTAAGTTGTTTACATTCCAAGTCTAATGCCTTGATTCTTTGGACTACGCTTCGGGTAGTTTCTTCTTGCTGTTCTCACACTTCCTATAGAGTGCTTGGTACTAGTTGTAATTCCAATTATGCTACTCTATGTTAAATTTGTTGGATGGTTGCAACAAGCTTCACTACTTAACTCTCCATTGGGTCTTCTTCTATCTGTTCTAGGCTTGCCACAAAGTGAAGTTCTCTGTTGACTGTTTCTTTAACTCCAACCTTCTATGTGAGAAGTTGTTCTTTCTCTTTCCAGATCTGCGTTTTATCCTCTTCAAACTTTATTTGGAGGTCATCCTTCTCTTATTGCGCAACTCAATGTTGCTCTATGACTTCCTTTTGTGCTTGCTTCAAGGGCATTGTGGCTTGTTCTTTTTCTTCCTGCACATGATGAAGGCAAGCTTCAACTATTCTACTGAGTTGGTCAGGCTCATCTCCCAACTCTGTTTCTTCTGATGGTGGGGGCGTAGTGGACACTGTGTGGCTGGAGTGAAGGAATTTTTGTACCCCTCCCAACTCTGCTTCAATTATTTCATACATGGTCTCTTATTTTGCTTCATTTCTCTGCAAAATATCTTCTGAGGTGTCTGAGACAGCTATGATAATGAAGTCAAAGTCGTCGACCATGAGCACAGTCTGCATATTTGGATTACTAGCTTTGGACTTCTTTCGTGATGTAGGTTTCATTGGGGAAACCTTTATTTTCTTGGACATCTCTGCCTCTTCAAGGGGGTTCCTAGGAAGTGTTACTTCACCCTGATTTTGCTGGTCTTCTTCCCCTTCTTTCTCTTCTTTGTCCACTTCATTGTCTCCTCCTCTGCTAGGTGAATCTGATGCAGTCTCTTCTGATGTTTTGTGTATTTCATGTACATCTTCCTTCTTTTTCTTCCCTCTACTATTAGGTGCATCATATTCTTCGTGAGTAACCACCAAACTTCCAATGAGGTCGGGGTCAGATAGTTCTGTGTGGTTAACTGGCACTAGGATTTCTTCAGGCCACTCCTTGGTGATTTCCTCCATGTCCTCCTCAACGAGCTTGTAATAGGACTGAAGCTCTTCTTTATGTTCATCTCTATGCGCAATTATATATTTAAAATGCCTATCTGTGTGAAACTTCGCAAATGGTCTGAACCTGTCCAGGGCGTTCAACATCATACGAGGGACATAATCAATAGACCTATTTAACTATAGGTAGTAGGTATGGAACACCGTGTTCGACTGCCATTTTTTCCTCATATCGCTTGAATACCAGAGTGTGATGAACTTCACATCTAGTGGATCGAACATCTCAATGTCAGAGAAGGTCACTCCTTTCGGCATCTCCCAAGCAATGAACATGATGAGGATCAACAACTAGCTAAAATGGAACTCATAGCCTTGATTCTGAGCTTCGCGACAGTATATTCTAACTAGTTGATGAGGTAACTCACCCAGTTCATTTGTAATCCTTCCAGGCATTTTCATGCGAGGTCAACAATGAGCCCCATGACCTGCATGGATTTGTTCTTCCTTACTAGCTTACCAACGATCAACTGGCAGGCTAAGCGCACTGCACCATTCTGGATGGAGGCTACCTTGTAGCCTCACTTCCCCTTCTTGATATTGCCACGACATTGGCATAGGTGTCTTTAATCTTCTGCGCCAGAGCGCAATTTGCAGCCTTCCCTAGATACAATTCTTGTGGGTATGGTCTCTGCATGCTTAATCCAGTGATCCTATGGATAAACATCGGATCGACGATGATATGCCTGTCCAACTAGATATAACCACTATGGAAGCACGACAACAGGAGCTTAATTCATGCTTTAACCTCTTGATGTCTTCCAAAGTGTGGTATCTTCATAACATTCAAGATAGTGGACCTCATGATGTCCATAGTCCACCGCTGGGGGATGATCTTCGACTTCTTCCCCTTGGTATTGGTCAAATATTTTTGAGGTGCGAGCATGCCATAGATATTACAGTATCCTAGGTTATAGTTACTGATCTTCAACGTCAGAATCCTCTCCAACTGCGTTCTGACTATGCGTATTCCCTTCAGGAGGTACGCAATGATGACTGTGTAGTTGAAGTCCCTCAGGACACTTTCACGACTCACCACATTGGGCAGGGGTGGGATGTAGTCATGCAGGATGGATGGGATTAGATTCGCATTTGCCAAGTCATCACGATGCTTTGTTTGTTTCTCGGTCACAGCTCAGGATGGTCCAGATCCATGGGCAGTCGACGAGGATGCTTGCACTCCTCTCATCGATGAGGCTTGGATGTCTGCGGACATCACCTTCTCAGCCATGAGGTCTATTAGGATATCTTCGACGGTTTTTTTTGTTGCGCTAATTTTGTTTGACATGCACACTCAAGATATGATATCTTAGGTCGGTGAACAAAAACTCAATGTAATAGAATGGATGGTGAGGTCTCAATGATCATTGTGCGAAAGAAACTAGTTCTCCGTGGGATCAGATAATCACAATTGGAAAAAGTTTTCTTGGTGCAATGCTCGACAGGATAAATATACAACGCCATAACAAAATCTATTAATAGGAAAGAATGCCTCAATCAATGCTATTCAATCCGTTATGGCACGGTCCCAACGGTCCAGTGGTGAACGTTATAGTAATAACTATATTTCTATCCATTCTAGAGCATCATTCTAACGGTCGGGGTGCCTCCAACGATCATATTACTTCGGCATGGTGAAGTGCCAATATTTGCAATTCTAATATCCCGACGAAGTTCCATTTCTGCAAACCTTCTTTCTGCAGGGTCCTCTCTGGAACGTCCTATAACTTTTCTAACTTTGCTTTCTTCTTGCTGAGATTTCTAGCCTTCTTTCCTGTAATCTGAGTTACCGGGTTCCTCTTCTCATTTTGATTCTTACCTTCTTTTGGAAAAGTAATTTCACATTGTCGATGATTTCATAGGGTTCAAGGGTGATATTTCTTCTCTGTCTGGGGTAGGTGCTCTACTCTCATGTATAGACAGGTGTTTCACGTCTTCTTGTGTTCTTTCAACTTCGACATCCAGATCTTTGGTCCTCAGTAGCTTCGACTAGTCTTCTTATTCTTTAAGTAAGTGCGCTATTCTCCTAGCCATGAAATCTCTTAGTTCTTGATTTTTCTATTCTAGATCCTTCTCTTCTTGTTTCCTTCGTATCTGATCTTTCTCAATCCAGGTTTTTCCTAACAATTAGAAAATGGGGCATTTTTCTCAACAAACTTAACGATCTCAAATTATTCTTCTGTCGAAGTGCCATGAGAACTCATAGATGTTTGGGTAAGTCTTCCACATAGGGTTATCAACTTTCCTCTAAATAATCCTATTCCTCCTAATGAAGGAACCATAGCAGGTTTTCCCAAAATTTCCCAAGTTCTTTCTGTCATGATGTTCACTTGTGTTTCCTCATCCAGAACACAGTCTATGTCGAAGTCTCCTATTCGTTTTTATATGCGCTCCTTCTCTTTTAAGATCTCTGATAAGTTGATATCTCTGTGATCGTTCAAGGTTTCTTTCATCTGTAATAATACAGTCTCTGATCCTTTCTGGGGTTCTATCATATCCTTAGTTTCTTGGCTTGTCTCATATTTTTCTTGTCTCATATTCATCTTTTCAACTTTTGCAATCATTCTAGGGAAATCCAAAACTTCATGTCCAGTAGCCTTACAACAAAGGAAAATAGGACCTCTACCAGGGTATTCCTTAGAAAGATGTCCCGCTCTTATGCAACTATAGCAAAGAGTTAATCCTCTCTTTCTCTTGAACGATCCCCAACCTTTCCTATACTACACACTGGGATCACAGTAACTAACCTGCAAAAAATTCTTTCTAGGATCCTGCATCCATTTGTTAGTCCAAAAATTCTTTCTATGCATAGGAAGAACATATCTTTCATTATTTCTATCAAATCTATTCATATCAAATCTTATTTATTCTAGTTGTACCCTAGTTTTCAGATTAGGACCAAATCTATTAAACATACCTAGATCCATTCTTTCGAAATAAACATTTTCACTTATCTTACCTTTCTCAAAGAACAAAGCTTCAAGATCTTACCTCTTTTCTTTAGATCAGACTTCTCTTCTTAGCACAGATCTTTGCAAGTAAAGTAGAATACTACACACTAAAGTCGCAGATCTACGCATAGAGATTTCTCTTTTCTTCAGTTCCCAACATTGTCACCCGAGGTAGAGGCAGGGGTGGTTGCAGGACTCAAATGTCTACAACCTAGCTGGGACACAGATCTGTTATTACACCAGTCTAACAAAGCACTTAGCAATTATCATTAATTGGTATTTAACCCTTACTCACATCGCAGATTCAAACCCTAATTACATAACAACACAATATTAAACCAGATCTAACACATCTAATCACTTAGCATATGGAAAGAGATTAGATAACATTCATTCACATCACTAAGCACTTAATCTATCATACCAGGTTCATCTAAACATTCATTATTGCAATAGCTTAAATCATATGGACAATATAACAACCATAATGCACAAAGAAACCTTAACATAGGATATACATGGTTCACCCAAGCGTGGGGCTACATCCACCAACTCTTCTCTTCTTTATTATCTTTTGTCAATATTATTATATGCACAGAGCCCAAAAACCCCACTCTACATAGGACATGAGATCTATGCGCACCTCTCCAGATCCTCCTTCCCTGAGTTAGGTTAGAGAACAAAGACTTCTTACCCAGTCTGTACACAAGCTTCTTACAATCACTTGCACTTATCTCTACAAGTCTTAATACATAGTATGCACAAAGCCTCTAGCTCCGCACTAAGCCAATTCTACTAGGTCTCCCTTCTTACATCACCTATATTTCTATTTATACATTAAAAAATGGGCCTAAACCTGGGTAAACCCATGGGCCGACATCCCATACCCGTTACATGAACCCTAAACCCAAAAGTTCCCTAAAAAGGGGTCGAGATCACGCGATCTCCGCTTTGCCTAGTGCTCTGTCTTCGATCAGCCTGTTGAAGTCCCAAAAATGGTTAAACATGACCAATGTTCTCCAAAACTTGGTCGAGGGCCAACAATATCCTTTTCCATTACTCAAACTCACCATCCCTTTACCCTTGATTTTACCTAGTTCATCATTTCCAAAGGTCACATTTCTTGTTTTTCTTTTACTCATAGACAAAATCTTATCCTTGTCTCCAGTCATGTGCTTGGAACATCCACTATCTATATTCCATGGGTCTTTTGTTTTTTGAGCTGAAAGTACTAGACCACATTTTTCACTATCTTTCTTTTTCAATTGGCTAGCATTTCTAGCTAAGATCTTTATCCTTGGATCTGCTTTGCAATTCTTCAGATGGAAATTTGAAATTTTTTGGCCGAAGTTATCACAGTTATATCATTCAAGCTCATTGTTCAATAGGTCAAATATATTGGTGCAACGTTGTCTACTCATTGAATGTTTAGTTCTATGTTGTAAAGATTGTTTGTTTCTTGATCTCCTCAGTTGCATGTCTCTAAACTTAATTTGACAATTTGCAATCTTATGACCAAAATTAGAGCAGTAAAAACAATAACCATGGAATAAATTTTGGTACCTGGAGGATGGCCTTCTTCTTGGCATTTGTTGTTCCATCTTCTGATGTCTTAGTTTTTTATCAGGGATCATCTTGTCCTCATTAATTTTTGGTGGAAGAGTATTCACATGGTCTGATTGTCTGTTGACTTGGAACTTGATCATCTTTACTGGCTCTTTGCTTTCTGGTTGTTTGCTTCTTGAACCACTTACATAGCCTAAACCAGTGTTCAACAAAGGAGATCTATGTTTGCTCAGAATGTCATTTAGTTATTTTGGGGCTTTAATGCTTGGAAGATTTTGGAGATATAATGCTTTAAATTTCTCCATCTCTTTCCTGGTTTTACTACCTCTTATTCCAAGGCTTCACATATTTCCTTCTTCTCTGATAACTGTTGTTTCAGAGTTTCCTTTATTTTATTTGCCTCTTCTAACTCCATTTTTAGTAGGGAAAAGTCTTCATCAGGTTTTTTACCATTCTTTTCAAACTGCATCAACAACTATTTTTGTTTTCTCTTCTTAATTATGAGTCTGTCAATCTCTTCTAAAGCACTGATTAGTTCACCTTCCATATCAACCACAACTTCTTCATCATTAACATCACTTCCTATGCTCTTATTATCATAATCCTCTTTGGACATAAGCATAAATTCATTAACTTTATCTTCACAAGAAGAGTCACTATCTGTGTCTCCTGAAAATTCATCATTGTTTACACATAAACTTTTATTTTTAACAAATCTCTTGGATTTGTACTTCTCTTCACCTTCAGAGTTTTGGTCCCTATTATTGTGTGGACACTTAGATGCAAAGTGACCTATCTTTCCATAGTTAAAACATTTGAAGGGGAACTTACCTTGATACTTGCTTGATCCTTTCTTTAGTCTTCTCACAAATTTTGCTTCAATTTCATCAGGCTCAGAATCCTCATTCTTATATGCTTTAAATGATGCTTCTCTAGAGGCGGGTTTATCTTTAACTATCCTCATTTCATATCCAGTCAATGTTCCTAGAAGTTGATCAAAAGGTAGAGCTTTTATATCATTAAGTTCTTCTATAGCAGAGACCTTTGGGTTGAACCTATCTGACAGAGATCTCAAAATTTTCTGAACTAAAAATATGTCTTCAATCTTCTCACCAAGACCCTTCATGGCATTCACAAGCTCCTCAACTCTTAAGAAAAATTTATTAACTGTTTCATCCTCATTCAACTTTAGTTGTTCAGACTGTAATATGTATGTTTGAATCTTTGCATCCTTTACCTTCTCATTACCTTCATAACTGCTAATGAGTTTGTCCCACATTTCTTTGGCAGATTCTAAGTGCACAAATTTTACAAATTTTTCTTTTGCAAGCCCACTCATAATAGCATTCATAGCCTTAGTGTTGAAGATGAATTCTAGCTTGTCATACTTATTATCTAGTACAACTAGATTTACATAACCAGTCTCTACCACATCCCATACATATGCACCTAAATCCATTATGTACATTATCATTCTTATGAGCACCAACTCCTTTCGAGGCTACCACCTCTGTTTTACAAGAAACAACTTGCAGAGAGAACCAACTCTCTAATTTCTCTAGCACTCACTAGAAGGAAGCACCAACTCCCTTTGTGTTCTAGCACCAACTTCCAGACACAAAGGCTCCAACCTGTACAAGCTGCAACTCGCTGAGAGCACCAACTCTCTGGATTCTCTAGCACCCACTAGAAGGAAGCACCAACTCCCTGAGTGTTCCAGTACCAACTGGATGGAACCATCAACTTCCATTCACATAGGCACCAACCTGTATAATAGAGAACAATAGTTATCCCTTGCACCACCCTACCACCTTGTTTTTTCTAGCTGCAACTAGATGGAAGCTACAACTCCCTGTGTTCAAGCACCCACTTGAAAATCTGAGGACAACAGTCCTCCCTAGCACCACCCTACCACCCTGAGATATAAATATTGTTACTGAAATTTATTAGAGTGATACAATATTTATCAATGACTTACCAGTCTCATCACTATTCTGCTACATTTCTCTGCTCTGCCTACATCAATGTATATTCCTGCTCGCATATTCTTGAGATTTTTGTTCTTCTTCTCTGTCTCTACATGCACACCTCAGATTTCTCTTCCTCTCTTAGATATGCATTTATGTTCTATGTATTTCTTCTATGTTTTATGCTCTGTGCACCATTTCCATTCTCTGCGCTACGCCTCTTCTATGTGCTTCAACTCCTGCACATAGCCTGCTTCTACCCGCATGAATAACTATTAAAAACATCAACCATCTCTTCTTTGTTCTGCATATATTTCTTATGCCAAGTCCTCTGCCAGATCATACACTCAACTCTTCGTCCTCTCTGGCAATAATGATGAGTCTGTTCTTCATTAGTGGTCGTTATCCTGAGATTCTTTGGCTTCTTTGGAAGTTACAATCTTTGACACTTTTCCATCTGTCAATTGTTTCTATGAAGAGTCTTCATTTCATTGGTAGTTACCTCAAGACTCTTCATCTCCTCTGGTGATCACCCTGAAGCTCTTTGAATTCTCTGGAAGATACAATCACTATGTTCTGGCAGTTACAGAGAAAACCTCTGTGCACTCATCCCTTTGGCACATTTTCCCTTCCTGAGAAAAACTTCACAGTGGGCGCTAATTTTTCTGGCTAAGACCCTTCTTTTCACATGAACAAATGCCTATTCAAAAATATTTTCCTGAACTCGGTCTTGTGAGCGCTAGCTCCATTTCTTGATATGACCTTGGGCGATGGTCCCTCCTGACCACGTGATTGCCAGCACGAGCTCTCTTATCGTTAGCCCCCTGTCGCATGTGGCCTTGGGCTACGTCCTTGCATAAGAGAATGATTGCAGGCATGCTCAAAAGTGGTTTGGGATCAACCACTTTTCTCCCCGTAATCCACCTCCAGCTGCCACGTACCCTTTCTCCAAAATTGTGGTTTCAATTGCAGCCCGCTCACAGAAAATTAAGACCCGAGAATCTTTTGACCCCACAAGGAAATGGGGCCGTCGATCTCATGATCTTGATACTGCTCTTTCGATCAACGAATATGATCTATCTTCCTTTCCTACCTTCTTTCCTCTGTCCACACGTGATCCTTAGTCTTAATGACCAAGTGAAATGTGGCCCTCCAAACCAACGGACGAGATCGATTTCGCCTTTCGGGCTTCGGGAGTCTCGATTCTCAAACTCCACTTGCTACCGGAGAATTTCACCCAAAGTCCATGATCTAACAATGCATGGTCTTCTCAAATCAACGGTCACAATTCCTTTGGGTATTCTGGGTTCAGAAATCTCAACTTTCCAACCTTTCAACCTTCCTTTTCTTTTTCCTGGAGCTGACAATCCACTAACGTGTGTCCCTTTTGGATCAACGGTCATGATCCTTTTGCATCTCTGAACTTTGGGATTCTCAAGTCTCAACTGGAAATCCTTGAAGTGAGATTTCTTTGAAATCTTAGATCAGTTGACACGTACTCCCCTTGACGATCAACAGTCGAGAATTGTCTTCAATGATTTTCACGTTCTCCCCATCCACAAAATTCTCAAGTTGTGGATCTCGCGCCACCTGTCCTCCTCAACGATGGACGACCCAAAACCACTTCGAGACTTTGGATCTTTGGGAAAGTGCTAGTGGTAAATATCCAGAATTAAAACTCCCAGAGTGACGTCACTTCCTTACGTCACTTGATGACATGTCATGAGCCTAGTAGCTGCCACGTGTCACTCAGATTTGTGATTTGCATGTACCTGAAATGATGAATAAACTTGACACTTGTCATTGTCTAATTGTGCCATGTGTCCTTGCTGACGTGGATCCTCATTTACTTTGGGACTTCAGGTATTTTGACTTTTCAATTCGCCAATTCTTTTGAAGTGAGAATCCCCGAACAATAATCTCCTCGTAACTTTTAGACCCGAATTAACTGTTGTTCATCGATCATGTTCTTATATTGACAGATTGATCTTTCTACAATGTTTCTTTTCTATCTTATCCTGTCCTTCCACTTAGAATAATCCAACAACTGACATAAATTAACATAATTGAGATCTCAGATCTTTTACCTTGCTTATCCTATCCTTCCAATTTAAAATGATCTGACGGCTGACGAGAATTCAAGTTTGATCCGAGGCTGACAGGTATTCGGATAATCAAATTCTCAACCCTTTAGCCCCACTTATCCTATCCTTCCACTTAAAGTGATCCGATAGTTGTGAATATTCTCGAAGAAGATCAACGATCAAGGATGGTTGCAGAACCACAACTTGCGAGTGATTTAACTCATCACCAAAACTCCGCAATTTGAAGTTGTGCATCATTGGTGAGTCAACCACAATCGTTGATATTCGAGGCTATAAAATCTGACGATCTTGACTAATTGTGGGATTGGAACTAGCGCGATATTTAATTCTCCTTCTGATCTCCACAATCTATCCCTATCATTGATCTGGCGGTTACGCATTTGACGATCATAGCTCAATCCAACTTAATCTAATCACTTGTTGGATAAACCACAGTCATCGATATCCGATTCTATGAGATCTGACGATCTAGACCAATTGCAGGATTGGAACTAGCGAGATGTTTAATTCTTCTTTCGCTCCCCTCAATTCATCGTTGTCGTTTATCTGGCTTACAGATTTGACGGTCACAATCCTCCAATGGTCCTCAAGCCCATGGTCACTCATATGAACGACGTCCTTTATATGAGACGATCAACACCGTCAATTTCTTGATCGGACGACTGTTGAGGCTTCTAATATCTCTAACTTAGAAGGTTTTATGAGTCTTCAAGGGTCTCAACCTTTGCTCCTTTTGTGAGTCCTAATGACTTTGGGTATCGTCTGCGCATATAAAAAATGCTATCTCTCATGAGATTTGGAAATGAGGTTAACCTCGGCCCCGGTGCACACTTGTGCTCTGCATGCAACTCTGTGATATTCCTCCCAAGCTTGATTCCTTTTGCAAACTCACGAATTCTAAGGAATCTTGAGCACGCTCCTTGCTTCCTTCATGATAACCTCTGGCTATCTGGAAACTCCAACTCTCTGACCTGTGCTCGTCCTCTTGAGATTGTAGACAACAATTTCTCATGGTCTCGTCATTCCTGATGATATCATTGATGCTTTCATGTTTGTCGTAATTGCTGCCAACATGTCATCATCATTGTCTTTCTTGCCATCAATGACAAGCACACTCTGCCTGTAAACATGCCAACATGGACCTTCTGCGGTCTTGAATATGCTACTTGGGAGAATGAAGATTCCATGTAGGCAGAGTACCCACAACTTTTCGAATAATTTTGAAATTTTAATTTTCTATTTTTTATATTCACTAAGGACTGTGCCAAAATAAGGGGCAGGGGAATGCAATATCCCGGTTTTGATTCCCCATATTAAATAATGTATTTTGTTAATTTATGAAAGGTCGGAGTGACCAAAAAATTAAAAGATCTCAACGTGCCTCGGAAATGTAATGATTTGATCATCATTAATAATAAAATACATCACTGGCTACTAGAAGGACAAGGACAAGGACAAGCCTTTTTATTATATTTTATTTACCCATAATTGTTTTAATTGAGAGAAGCAATTACATGAGCTTCTTGGGGGAAGTCCATGTGGTTCTTGATTTTAAATTAAATATATAAACCCATCTTTGGGTTTTTGGGGGGGTTCACACTCTTCATTTTGTTCTCTCTCTCCATTCACGCTTTCACCCATTCATCATTCCTCATTCATTTTGATCTTTTTTTTTTTTTTTGTTAGTTTTTCCGTGACCTGTGGAACTAACCTGTGGCTAAGAAACCATGACTCAGGGACATCTAAGCTGTCAAAATCACCTGGGGAGCACACTCGTCCTAAGACAGACCAACCCTTAACATGGCTAGATTTATTGTCCCCGCAGGTTTCGAAGCGGTGACTTTAAGATCGGGGAGTGGCTTAACAACACACTCTATCACCGACTGTCCTACACCTCAGGGACAAAAATTTGGAGGACATGGGGGTGGGATTTGATCCACTTATGTGTGCATGGGTCATGATATTATTTAATATAATATATCTAGGCGCAACCACAGGTTTGACCACTACCTCAAGGTGCCCCCATGGCTCCAGGTTAGGCCCTCACGGGAATTGAACCTTTCCCAACGATGAAAAACTCCTTGCTTTTCACCATTGGATCCAACCCCTTTGGGCCCATTCATTTTGATCTTAGCTTGGGAAAGAAAAATGAATTTTTTGGAGAGGAGACATTATTTTGTTGGATGTAATGACTGCTGGTGTATTACAACCATGAATTAATGCTTCCATGTATGAGATGCATTGTCATTTGTTAATTTTTTGTCATAGTTGTAAATCTTGAGAGTCACAGCATGGAGATTATAGATGATATGCACTAGATCCCTAGAAGGAGGTGGGCATCCTGAGGGATGGCGTGGCAGAGAAGGGCATCCATTATCTTGGGTTGTGCAGGATGGAGAGAAGAGATCTGGTGTACTTTGGATTGATGTGTGTTGAGAATCTTGTGAGAGATTGAGTGTTGAATGGTTTGCGAAGTTGAGTGACACCTTGGAACCATCCTTATGGATTCATATCCCTGGCTCGGGGGTGACATTGCTATTGAGACTTGGAACAACAATGTCTATGGTTGGGTGGAACGTCCTTGGTATGCAGCCAGTCAATGCATCATTTTGCTAAAGATAATTTCTCTGTGTCATTGTTTCATTTACTTGTATATTATTTCCACTGTCTATTAATTAATATCTCTGAATTATGTATCTTTAATGTGCCTTCTTATTGGTTATTGTATGCATGGAATGTTTAAACATTCTTTAATGTTGTAGCATGAATCTTGATTATTGAATGTGTTATTATGGTGTTTTTTCATGATTCTTAATTAATTAAATGTTATTAGAATTCAAAATCAGTTTTGAAGTGTTTAGTTGAAGTAGCAACATGTCTAGCCTGTGGGTGGTTGGGTATGTTACATTTCCCCCAGGGAAATTCAATCCTTCAAATATTTATCAAAGAATTCCTCCTTTTAAACATCCCTTTGTCAAAACCCTTTTCCAAGGTACCCTTCCCCTTGCTACAATGGCTTTCCCTTGGGAAAAATACCTCTACAAACCCTTGAACATGGCCACTATCCCCAAATATCACAAGGCCATGCCAAAAGAGTTTCACAAATGGTTTCCAAAGTTCTCAAGAAATAATGTGATTACAACTGATGATCATCTCTATTTCATGGGATGATACATGGAGAATGCATAAGTAGAACATGAAGACATAGAAATGAAGCTACTAGCTTCATCACTGACTGAACATTCCCAAAGATATTTCAAGGGCCTTCCTCATAACCATGTAGCATCTTATGAAGATTTCACTATTTTTTTCAAGAATAAATGGACAACAAAGAAGGATAGAGGGATGTTGGTATCTCAGTTAAATCAGATAAAGAATAAGGAGAATGAGATAGTAAGTGAATTTGA
>ML787567.1:151950-196485 GCA_009831015.1 Picea engelmannii
CTTGTACTTGAACATTTTAAGTGGGGTAAAAGGAGGTTGCCCCCTCGAAGAGGCTTATTATCTGAAATTATCTCAGTTTCAAGGCGTTGAGTACTTTTCCTGAGGTTTTTCCATGCTATATTGATGTTTGGTTCTTAACAGGGGGTCCGAGGTTTGTCGGTCTTCCGACAATAGAAAGTGGAAATTGCGTCGAACGCGCCGTCGGAATTTGACCCAAATGCAGTAGTGATAGCTTGAAATTGTGCTCTTATAGCCTCTAGAATGCAACTGAAGGGCCGAGTCAGAATGTTTCCATTATATGGAAGGCCAAAGATCAAAGATCATTTGTCGTGACATGGAAACTCGGCCTCATTTTGTATTTTCTATCACAAATCCCGATATATGCGAGTTGTAGTGGAGCAGCAAGCGTATACGCTTCTTGCAAAGCAGTTAGGGAGAGTATATGTGGAAAATATATATTTTTGACTCTAGATTTATCAAAAAAGGGGTTGATAAGTCTGCATAGGGAAATGAAAAAAGGCCCTTTGTGCAAGATAGCAATGGTGAGGAAAATATTTCTATAACACTGATGTAGATCTCCCTGATATAACAGTTAGAATAGTATCTGAAATGTATCTCAGATCAACAATTGAGAGTTACTTTGTATTTTTAGCTTTTGGGACTTCAGATAATTCGATCTCTCGAATTCACAATACTTTTGAAATGAGATTCCTTGAAGTGTAACTTCCTCACAAATTTTAACCCGAAACGAATGTTGTTTGTTGATAATGGTTTTAGATCGATGACTTGATCTATCTGTGATATTGCTTTGCCTTGGATGAAATCCAACAACTCTTGTTCTAGCTTATCATGTCCTTCCACTTTATAATGATCCAACGGTTTGTCGGGTATTCAGATATTTGAATTCTTTGCCCTTTTTCCTCGCTTATCCTATCCTTCCACTTAATTTGATCTGATGGCTGGTGGAAATTCGGGTAATCGATATCTCAGATCTCATCCCTTGTTTATCTTATCCTTCACTCAAAAGTGATCCGACGACTGATGTAAATTCGGGTAATCAAGATATCAGATCTCATCTCTTGCTTATCCTAGCTTTCCACTTTAAAGTGATCTAACGGACGAGAAGACTCTTGAAGAAGATCAA
Organism: Picea engelmannii; assembly: GCA_009831015.1. Lineage (NCBI taxonomy): Eukaryota > Viridiplantae > Streptophyta > Pinopsida > Pinales > Pinaceae > Picea > Picea engelmannii. Next base: position 153,095 of record ML787567.1, read on the forward strand.
CAATTAAGGATTATTACGAGGTCTTCAACTAGCACAACTTTTAATACTATCGTCGAGTTCCGCAATGGAAACCGTTCGTTGGTAGTGGAACTAATTCCAACCATAGATCTATTGTTGAGTGACGATCAATGGTCGATGTGGATTGGGGAACCACAACTTGCGAGTGGTTTAATTTGTTACCCAAGATCCGCAACATGAAGTTGTGCGATTGTTGGTGAGTCAACCACAATCATCAATCGTTGAACCTATAAGATCTTAAGGTCCAGACTAATTGAGGGATTGGAACTAGTGAGTCATTTAATTCTCCTTTCTCTCTCTGCAATCTATATCTATCATTGATCTGGCATGCATATCTGACAGTTACAACTTGATTTGATCATTGACCAATCCTCCAATGGTCCTTAAGCCTACGGTCACTCATATGACTGACGTATGTTACATGAGATGATCAACACCGTCAATTTCTTGATCGGACGGTTGTTGAGTCTTCTCACCTTTTCCCGTTCATCGATTGACTTCTTAGTCTTTCCATCAATCCCGACGACATTTCTACAATGCGCTCTTCCTTCTGAGATTTGGTCTTTGGCATATTGTCATATTGTTTGACATTCTCATCCTTTGCATACTTTCAATGTGCTTTTTCTTTTGAGCTTTGATCTATGCATATTGTTTGACATTCTCTACTAACTGATATACTGTTGACATCAATGACAATTTCATCTATGATAATTAAACAATGACAATTCATCATAAAAACTTATCATCACATCATAATGACATCAATTGTTGACATCAATGACAACATATCAATGACAATATGTCCAACAGATTGTTTAAAGGATTTGGTACAAATATGAACTTTAGCACAACATAGCATCCATAGTCAAATGGGCATATAGAGAGATTCAACCAAGTAATTGAATATATGTTGAGAATGTATGTGATGGATAATCCATCTAAGTGGGAAGATTGCTTGCACTTGGTTGCATTTTTCTATAATAATGGGTATCAATCTTCATTGAAAATAAGCCCATTTGAAGCTTTGTGTGGTAGGAAATGCAACACTCCAGTGAGTTGGGACAACCCAACAAACATAGTGGTACTTGGGCCAGAATTGCTCAAAGATATGGAAGACCATATGGTTATAATTAAGCAAAATATAAAGGCATCTCAACATACAAAGAAAAGATATGTAGATAAGAAAAAGAAAACTAGATAATTTAAAGTGGGGGAATATGTGATTTTGAAAGTGAATCCCAAGAAGAGCTCATTGAATTTGAGTAGTTGTACAAAGCTAGTTTCCAGATCCTATGGTCCATTTGAGATATTCTATATAATAGGGTTAGTTTCACACATGCTTGCATTGTCTGTTTCCATGAATGTGCATAATGTAGTTCATGTCTCTTTGCTAAAAAAATATGTACATGATCTTAACCATGTTATTGATTGGAATTTGATTCAAGTAGATCCAGAGGGATAATTTCATGTGCAAACAATGCACATATTGGAAAGAAAATTCAAAATGATATGGAATCGAGTTATAGAGATGGTAAAATTTTAGCGGATTATTGGAATTACTAAGACAACTGAGAGGGAGGGGGGTGAATTAGTTGTTACTTTTCTTAAACAATTATGCCCATTTTAAACTCATTACGAAACACTCAATGATGATAATAATAATTCAAGGAAGTAAGCAATAGAGTATTCAACATCAATCACACACATGAAATACACAGAGATAGATATTCCCGAGGAAACCCATAAAGGGAGAAAACCTCTTTTTCTTGATATGATAAGCAGTGCTTATTTTTTTGTATATTATCATTCTTATGAGCACCAACTCATTTTGAGGCTAAAACCTCTATTTTAAAAGAAGAAACTTGTTGAGAGCACCAACTCTCTGGTTTCTCTAGCACCCACTAGAAGGGAGCACCAACTTCTAGACACACAAGCACCAACCTGTATAAGATGGAACTTCGTGAGAGCACCAACTCTCTAGATTCTCTATCACCCACTAGAAGGAAGCACCAACTCTCTGAGTGTTCCAACACCAAATGGATGGAAACATCAACTTCCAGTCACACAGGAACTGACCTATATAATAGAGAACAATAGTTCTCCCTTACACCACCCTACCACCCTGGTTTTTCTGGTTGCAACCAGATGGAAGCTACAACTCCCTGAGTGTTCAAGCACCCACTTGAAACTCCGAGGACAACAGTCCTCCCTAGCACCACCCTACCGCCTTGAGATATGAATCTTCTTACTAAAATTTATTACAGTGATACAATATTTATCAATGACTTACCAGTCTCATCATTGTTCTGCTACACTACTCTACTATGCTTGCATCAGTGTCTTCCTTCTCGCATCTTCTTAAGATTTTTGTTCTTCTGCTCTGTATCTGCATGCACACCTCATATTTCTCTTCATCTCTTAGATATGAATTTTTTTTCTATGTCTTTCTTCTTCGTTTTATGCTCTATGCACCATTTCCATTCTTTTTTCTATGCCTCTTCTGTGTGCTTCATCTTTTACACATAGCCTGCTTCTACCCGCATGCATAATTATAAAAAAAATCAACCATCTCTTCTCTGTTCTGCATATATTTCTTATGCAAAGTACTCTACCAGATCATACATGCAACTCTTTGTCCTCTCTGGCGATAATGATGAGTCTTCTCTTCATCAATGGTCATTATCCTGAGATTCTTTGGCTTCTCTGGTAGTTACAGTCTTCAACACTTTTCCATGTGTCAATTGTTTCTATGAAGATTCTTCATTTCACTGGCAGTTACCTCAAGACTCTTCAACTCCTCTGGAAATCACCCTGAAACTCTTTGAATTCTCTGGAAGATATAATCACTTCGTACTGGAAATTACAAAGAGAACCTCTGTGCACTCATCCCTTTGGTGTCTTTTCCCTTCCTGAGAAAAACTCATAGTGGGCGCTATATTTTCTGGATAAGCCCCTTCCTTTCATGTGACCATCGGTGGCGACCAAACACCTATTCAAAAGGTGTTTCCTGAACTCAGTCTTGTGAGCGCTAGCTCCATTTCTTGATATGACCTTGGGCAATGGTCCGCCATGACCACGTGATTGTTGATGCAAGCTCTTTTCTTGTTAGCCCCCTATCACATGTGACCTCGTGCTACGTCCTTGCTTAAGCGAATGATTGCAGGCGCGTCCAAGAGTGGTTTGGGATCAACCTCTTTTCTCCCCGCAATCCACCTCTAGCTGCCACGTACCCTTTCTCCAAAACTGTGGTTTCAATTGCGGCCCGGTCATGAAAAATTAAGACCCAAGCTTGTTCTGACCCTGCAATGCAACAGACCGTCGATCTCATGATATTGACGGTGCTCCTTCGATCAATGACTCCGATCTATCTTCCTTTCTTGCCTTCTTTCCTCCATCCATGCACGATCCTTAGTCTTATCAAACAAGTGACATGTGGCCCTCCAAACCAATGAACAATATCGATTTCACCTTTTGGGCTTCGGGAGTCTCAATTCTCAAACTACTCTTTCTCCCAGAGCATTTCACCTGGAGTCCATGATCTAATGACGTGTGGTATTATTGAATCAATAGTCATAATACCTTTAGGTATTCTGGGTTCGTAAATCTCAACTTTCCAAGCTTTCAACCTTCCTTTGCTTTTTCCTGAAGTTGACAATCCATTGACGCCTATCCCTTCTAAATCAATGGTCATGATCCCTTCGTGTCTTCATACTTCAAGATTCTCAAGTCTCAACTAGAAATCCATGAAGTGATATTTCTCCAAAATATCAGATCAACTGACACGTACTCCCCTTGACGATCAATGATCGAGATTTGTCTTTGAAGAATTCCATGTTCTCCCCATCCACAAACTTTTGAAGATGTGGATCTCGTGCCACCTGTCCTCCTCCACGATGGATGACCCCAAACCAATTCAAGACTTCCAAACTTTGGGCAAGTGCTGGTGGTAAAGCTCCTCAAGTAAAACTCCCAGAGTGATGTCACTTACTTACGTCACTTGATGACATGTCATGATCCTAGTAGCTGCCATATGTCACTCGGATTTGTGATTTGCATATACCTGAAATGCTAAATCAACTTGACACTTTTCGTTGTCTGATTACGCCACATATCCTTGATGATGTTATCTTGCTGACATGGATCCTCATTTACTTTGGGACTTCGGCCTTCAGGACTTCGGGTATTTGAACTTTTCAAGTCGCCAATTGTTCCGAAGTGGGAATCCTTGAACAGTAATCTCCTTGCAACTTTTAGACCCAAACTAACTTTTGTTTGTCGATCATGTTCTTAGATTGATGGCTTGATCTTTCTGCAATGTTGCTTTTCTAGCTTATCATGTCCTTCGACTTAGAATGATCCAACGGATGACAAAAATTCACATCAATGAGATCTCAGATCTTTTACCTCACGTATCCTATCCTTCCACTTTAAAATGATCTGACAGCTGACGAGAATTCGGGTTTGATCTGACAGCTGACAGGAATTCAAGTTTGATCTGATGATTGATGGGTATTCAGATAATCAAATTCTCAACCCTTTAGCCCCTCTTATCCTATCCTTTCACTTAAAGTGATCCGATGGTTGTGAATATTCTCTAAGAAGGTCAACGATCAAGGATGGTTGAGGAACCAAAACTTTCAAGTGATTTAACTCGTCACCAAAACTCCACAATTTGAAGTTGTGCGTCGTTAGTGAGTCAACCGCAACCATCGATATTCGAGTCTATAAGATCTAACGATCTTGACTAATTGTGGGATTGGAACTAGTGAGATATTTAATTCTCCTTCCGATCTCTGCAATCTATCCCTATCGTTGATCTGGCGATTGCGCATCCGATGGTCACAATTCAATCCAACTTAATCTAATTGCTTGTTGGATCAACCACAGTCGTTGATATCCGAGTCTATGAGATCTAACAATATAGACCAATTGTTGGATTGGAACTAGAGAGATGTTTGATTCTTCTTTCTCTCCCCGCAATTCATCCCTGCCATTGATCTGGCTTGTAGATCTGATGATCACAATCCTCCAACGGTCCTCGAGCCCACAATCACTCATATGACCGATGTCCATTATATGAGATGATCAACACCGTCAATTTCTTGATCGGATGACTACGGAGGCTTATGATCTCTTTGAATTAGAAGTTTTTCTGAGTGTTCAAGGGTCTCGACCTTTGCTCCTTCTGCGAGTCCTGGTGACTTTGGGTCTCATCTACGCATATGAAAAATGCTCTCTCTCCCGATCTTTGGCAATGAATTTAACACCAGTCCTGGTGCACACTTGCACTCTGCGTGCAACTCTACACTAATCCTCTTGATATTGATCCCTTCTGCAAACTCACATATTCTAATGAATCCTGCACACGCTCCTTGCTTCCTTCATGATAACCTATGGCTATCTGGAAACTCCAACTCTCTGCCATGTGCTCATCCTCCTAATCTTGTAGAAAACAATTTCTCGTGGTCTTTTCATTCTTGATGCTATCATTGTTTCTTTCTTGTTTGCCGTCATTTTTGCCAATATTCCATTGTCATTGATGTTCTTGCCATCAATGAAAAGCACACTTTGCTTGTAAACATGCCAACAATTTCCCCCTTTGGCATTGATGACAACCCTGAAGGACTGCATTGTTCTCCTACTTGCCAGGGTTTACACACAGAGTCTAGTGGCTTTGATAATTTTGGAAGATCTTTTACTACCTCAAGATTTTTGAGCTTGATTAAGTGGTCAGAGTTTAGATGTCCAAATCTCCTATGCCATAACTATATTTCATCATGTTTCCTTAGATGACACTCTTTTCTATCTTCTTCCAACACACATGCATTATTATTTGTCCTTGTGTATTTAGCCACCACTTGTCCCAAGTTTACATTCTTTACCTTACAATCTTTCGAATTGAACACCTCTTCACAGCCTCTATCACACATTTGACTTACACTAAGAAAATTATGTTTCATATTGTAGACCATATACAAGAAGAATATCCTGGGCATCTTTGTTTGCATAGGGGTAGACCCAGGGTTCAACACTTCAACAATGCACCAACAAAACCCTAACTACCGGCCCTTTCAGCAACACCTGTGAAGGAGATGAAGTCTCACCCGAGGTAGAGGTAGGGGTGGTTGAAGGACTCAAATGTTTGCAACCTAGCTAGGACACGGATCTGTGATTACACCACTCTAACAAAGCACTTAGTAGTTAGCATTCATTAGTATTTAACCCTTACTCACATCATAGTTTCAAACCCTAATTATAGAACAACATAGTATTCAACCGGATATAACACATATAATCACTTAACATATGGAAAGAGATCAGATAACATTCATTCATGTCACTAAGCACTTAATCTATCATACCAGGTTCATCTAAACATTCATTACTGCACTAGCTTAAATCATATGGACAATATAACAACCATAATGCATAAAGAAACCATAACACAAGATATATGTGGTTCACCCCAGTGTGGGGATACGTCCACCAACTCTTCTCTTATTTATTATCTTATGTCAATCTTCTTATATGCATAAAGCCCAAAAATCCCACTCTGCATAGGATAGGAGATCTGTGCGCACCTCGCCAGATCCTGTTTCCCCGAGTTAGGTCACAACACAAAGCCTTCTTACCCAGTCTGCACACAAGATTCTTACAATCAGTTGCACTTATCTCTGCAAGTATTAACACATAGTATGCACAAAGCCTCTAGCTCTGCACTAAGTGGATTCTACCAGGTCTCCCTACTTACATCGCCTAGATTTCTATTTATACATTAAAAAATGGGCCTAAACATGGGTAAACCCATGGGCTGACATCCCATACCCGTTACATAAACCCTAAACCCAAAATTTCCCTAAAAAGGGGCCAAGATCCCACGATCTCTGCTTCACCTAGTGCTTCATCTTCGACCAGCTTATCGAAGTCCCAAAAATGGTCAAACATGACCAAGGTTCTCCAAAACTTGGTCAAGGGCCAACATGCCCCCAACACTGACCTGTGATTCATCCCGAGTCACTCTGCTCTAGGTAACTTTGCCTCAAACGCCTCGAGCTTGGCTTGAGATGCTTTGACATGCTGCTTCGCTAAGGCCTCCTGCTCAACAAACTCTTGAATAACTTCCTCGGTCACAGGTCCTTCCAATATTTGTTTGAATGCAATGACTGCTTGTTCTAGTTCTACTACCCGACCTTCAATATCCTCAAAAAGTAGGGAAGCTACATCTTGGACTGCTTCGATCTTCTGAGTTACTTCCATGACTTTTCTCTGTATGACATGGACCTATTGCTGAGCCATGCACTATTCTCGGGATCTTTTCATTCACTCGACCAGTGACAAGGGATTCAACTACGCTTGTACTGTTGCTTCTTGCTTCTTTGCTTCCTGGAGCTATGACTCAAGTGTCTTTAGTTTAGGTTCCTCAGTAAGGTGCTCATAATTCTGTGCACTTCGATTATTAAGTTGTTTACATTCCAAGTTTAATGCCTTGATTCTTTGGACTACGCTTCGGGTAGTTTCTTCTTGTTGTTCTCACACTTCCTCTAGAGTTCTTGGTACTAGTTGTAATTCCAATTATGCTACTCTATGTTAAATTTGTTGGATGGTTGCATCAATCGTCGCTACTTAACTCTCCATTGGGTCTTCTTCTATCTGTTCTAAGCCTGCCACAAAGTGAAGTTCTCTGTTGACTGTTTCTTTAACTCCAACCTTCTCTATGAGAAGTTGTTCTTTCTCTTTCCAGATCTACATTTTATCCTCTTCAAACTTTATTTGGAGGTCATCCTTCTCTTATTGCACAACTCAATGTTTCTCTATGACTTCCTCTTGTGCTTGCTTCAAGGCCATTGTGGCTTGTTCTTTTTCTTCCTGCACATGACAAAGGCAAGCTTCAACTATTCTATGAAGTTGGTTAGGCTCATCTCCCAACTCTGTTTCTTCTGATGGTGGGGGTGTAGTGGACACTGTGTGGCTAGAGTGAAGGACTTTTTGTACCCCTCCCAGCTCTACTTCAATTCTTTCATACATGGTCTCTTATTTTTCTTCATTTCTCTGCAAAATATCTTCTGAGGCATTTGAGACAGCTATGATAATGAAGTCAAAGTCGTTGACCATGAGCACAGTCTACATATTTGGATTACTAGCTTTGGAGTTCTTCCGTGATGTAGGTTTCGTTGGGGAAACCTGTATTTTCTTGGACGTCTCTGCCTCTTCAAGGGGGTTCCTAGGTAGTGTTACTTCACCCTAATTTTGCTTGTCTTCTTCCCCTTCTTTCTCTTCTTTTTCCACTTCATCGTCTCCTCCTCTGCTAGGTGAATCTGATGCAGTCTCTTCTAATGTTTTGTGTATTTCATGTACATCTTCCTTCTTTTTCTTCCCTCTACTATTAGGTGCATCATATTCTTCGCGAGTAACCACCGAACTTCCAATGAGGTCGGGGTCAGACAGTTCTGTGTGGTTAACTGGCACTAGGATTTCTTTAGGCCACTCCTTGGTGATTTCCTCCATGTCCTCCTCAGTGAGCTTGTAATAGGACTGAAGCTCTTCTTTATGTTCGTCTCTATGCGCAATGATATATTTAAAATGCCTATCTGTGTGAAAATTCGCAAATGGTCTGAACCTGTCCAGGGCGTTCATCATCATACAAGGGACAGACTCGATAGACATCTTTAACTACAGGTAGTAGGTATGGAACATCGCGTTTGACTGCCATTTTTTCCCCATATCGCTTGAATACCAGTGCGTGATGAACTTCACATCTAGTGGCTCCAACATCTCAATGTCAAGGAAGGTCGCTCCTTTCGGCATCTCCCAAGCAATGAACATGATGAGGATCAACAACTAGCTAAAATGGAACTCATAGCCTTGATTCTGAGCTTCGCGACAGTCTGTTCTAACTAGTTGATGAGGTAACTCACCCAGTTCATTTGTAATCCTTCCAGGCATTTTCCTGCGAGGTCAACAATGAACCCCATGACCTGCATGGATTTGTTCTTCCTTACTATCTTACCAACGATCAACTAGCAGGCTAGGCACACTGCACCATTCTAGATGGAGGCTACCTTGTAGCCTCGCTTCCCCTTCTCAACATTGCCATAGGTGTCTTTAATCTTATGCGTTAGAGTGCAATTTGCAGCCTTCCCTAGATAAAATTCTTGTGGGTCTTGTCTCTGCATGCCTAATCCAGTGATCCTATGGATAAGCATCAGATCGATGGTGATACGCCTGTCCAACCACATATAACCACTATGGAAGCATGGAAGCAGGAGATTAATTCATGATTTAACCTCCTGATGTCTTCCAAAGTGTGGTATCTTCATAACATTCAAGATAGTGGACCTCATGATGTCCATAGTCCACGGCTGGGGGATGATCTTCGACTTCTTCCCCTTGGTCTTGGTCAAATATTTGTGAGGTGTGAGGATGCCATAGATATTGCAGTATCCTAGGTTATAGTCACTGATCTTCAACGTCGGAATCCTCTCCAACTATGTTATGACTGTGTGTATTCCCTTTGGGAGGTACGCAGTGATGACTGTGTAGTTGAAGTCCCTCTGGACACTTTCACGACTCACCACATTGGACAGGGGTGGGATGTAGTCGTGAAGGATGGATGGGATTAGATTCGCATTTGCCAAGTCATCACGATGCTTTGTTTGTTTCTCGGTCACAGCTCGGGATGGTCTAGATCCATGGGTAGTCGACTGGGATGCTTGCACTCCTCTCGTCGATGAGGCTTGGATGTCTACGGACATCACCTTCTCGGCCATGAGGTCTATTAGGATATCTTCGACGATTTTTTCTATTGTGCTAATTTTGTTCGACATGCACACTCAAGATATGATATCTTAGGTCGGTGAACAAAAATTCAATGTAATAGAATGGATGGTGAGGTCTCAATGATCATTGTGTGAAAGAAACTAGTTCTCTGTGGGATCAGATAATCACAATTGGCAAAAATTTTCTCGGTGCAACGCTCGACAGGATAAATATATAATGCCATAACAAACTCTATTAACAGGCAAGAATGTCTCAATCAATGCTATTCCATCTGTTATGGCATGGTCCCAACGGTCCAGTGGTGAACGTTACGGTAATACCTATCTTTCTATCCTTTCTAGAGCATCGTTCTAATGGTCAAGGTGCCTCCAACGATCATATTGATTCGGCATGGTGAAGTGCCAATATTTGCAATTCTGATATCCCGACGAAGTCCCGTTTCTGCAAACCTTCTTTCTGCGGGGTCCTCTCTGGAACATCCTGTAACTTTTCTAACTTTGCTTTCTTCTTGCTGAGATTTCTAGCCTTCTTTCCTGTAATCTGAGTTACCGGGTTCCTCTTCTCATTTTAATTCTTACCTTCTCTTGGAAAAGTAATTTCACATTGTCGATGATATTTCATAGGGTTCAAGGGTGATATTTCTTCTCTGTCTAGGGTAGGTTCTCTACTCTCATGTATAGATAGGTGTTTCACGTCTTCCTATTTTCTTTCAACTTCGACATCTAGATGTCTGGTCCTCAGTAGCTTTGACTGGTCTTCTTATTCTTTAAGTAAGTGCGCTATTCTCCTAGCCATGAAATCTCTTGGTTCTTGATTTTTCTGTTCTAGATCCTTCTCTTCTTGTTTCCTTCGTATCTGATCTTTCTCAATCCAGGTTTTTCCTAGAAAAATAGAAAATGGGGCATTTTTCTCAACAAACTTAACGATCTCAAATTATTCTTCTGTTGAAGTGCCATGAAAACTCATAGATGTCTGGGTAAGTCTTCCACATAGGGTTATTAGCTTTCCTCTAAATAATCCTATTCCTCCTAATGAAGGAACCATAACAGGTTTTCCCAAAATTTCCCAAGTTCTTTCTGTCATGATGTTCAGTACCTGTGTTTCCTCATCCAGAACACAGTCTATGTCGAAGTCTCCTATTCATTTTTCTATGTGCTCCTTCTCTTTTAAGATCTTTGATAAGTTGATATCTCTGTGATCGTTCAAGGTTTCTTTCATCTATAATAATACAGTCTTTGATCCTTTCTAGGGTTCTATCATATCCTTAGTTTCTTGGCTTGTCTCATATTTTTCTTGTCTCATATTCATCTTTTCAAATTTTGCAATCATTCTAGGGAAATCCAAAACTTCATGTCCAGTAGCCTTACAACAAAGGAAAATAGGACCTCTATCAGGGCATTCCTTAGCAAGATGTCCCGCTCTTATGCAACTATAGAAAAGAGTTAATCCTCTCTTTCTCTTGAACGATCCCCAACCTTTCCTATACTACACACTGGGATCACAGTAACTAACCTACAAAAAATTCTTTCTAGGATCCTACATCCATTTGTTAGTCCAAACATTCTTTCTATGCATAGAAAGAACATATCTTTCATTATTTCTATCAAATCTTATTTCTTCTAGTTGTACCCTAGTTTTCAGATTAGGACCAAATCTATTAAACATACCTAGATCCATTCTTTCGAAATAAGCATTTTCACTTATCTTACCTTTCTCAAAGAATAAAGCTTCAAGATCTTACCTCTTTTCTTCAGATCAGACTTCTCTTCTTAGCACAGATCTTTGCAAGTAAAGTAGAATACTACACACTAAAGTCACAGATCTATGCATAGAGCTTTCTCTTTTCTTCAGTTCCCAACATTGTCACCCGAGGTAGAGGCAGTGGTGGTTGCAGGACTCAAATGTCTACAACCTAGCTGGGACACAGATCTGTTATTACACCAGTCTAACAAAGCACTTAGCAGTTATCATTCATCGGTATTTAACCCTTACTCACATCGCAGATTCAAACCCTAATTACATAGCAACGCAGTATTAAACTAGATCTAACACATCTAATCACTTAGCATATGGAAAGAGATTAGATAACATTCATTCACATCACTAAGCACGTAATCTATCATACCAGGTTCATCAAAACATTCATTATTTCACTAGCTTAAATCATATGGACAATATAACAACCATAATGCACAAAGCAACCATAACATAGGATATACATGGTTCACCCGAGCGTGGGGCTACATCCACCAACTCTTCTCTTCTTTATTATCTTTTGTCAATATTCTTATATGCATAGAGCCCAAAAACCCCACTCTACATAGGACATGAGATCTATGCGCACCTCTCCAGATCCTCCTTCCCCGAGTTAGGTTAGAGAACAAAGACTTCTGACCCAGTCTGTACACAAGCTTCTTACAATCACTTGCACTTAACTCTACAAGTCTTAATACATAGTATGCACAAATCCTCTAGCTCTGCACTAAGCCAATTCTACTAGGTCTCCCTACTTACATCACCTATATTTCTATTTATACATTACAAAATGGGCCTAAACATGGGTAAACCCATGGGCTGACATCCCATACCCGTTACATGAACCCTAAACCCAAAAGTTCCCTAAAAAGGGGTCGAGATTACGTGATCTCCGCTTTTCCTGGTGCTCTGTCTTTGACCAGCCTATTGAAGTCCCAAAAATGGTCAAACATGACCAATGTTCTCCAAAACTTGGTCGAGGGCCAACAATATCCTTTTCCATTACTCAAACTCACCATCCCTTTACCCTTGATTTTACCTAGTTCATCATTTCCAAAGGTCACATTTCTTGTTTTTATTTTACTTATAGACATAATCTTATCCTTGTCTCCAATCATGTGCTTGGAACATCCACTATCTATATTCCATGGGTCTTTTGTTTTTTGAGTTGAAAGTACTAGACCACATTTTTCACTATCTTTCTTTTTCAATTGGCTAGCATTTCTAGCTAAGATCTTTATCCTTGGATCTGCTTTGCAATTCTTCATATGGAAATTTGCAATTTTTTGGCTGAAGTTATGACATTTATATCATTCAAGCTCATCATTCAATAGGTCAAATATATTGGTGCAACGTTGTCTACTCATTGGATGTTTAGTTCTATGTTATAAATATTGTTTGTTTCTTGATCTCCTCAGTTGCATGTCTCTAAACATAATTTGACAATTTGCAATCTTATGACCAAAATTAGAGCAGTAAAAACAGTAACCATGGAATAAATTTTGGTACTTGGAGGATGGCCTTCTTCTTGTCATTTGTTGTTCCATCTTCTGATGTCTTAGTTTTTTATCAGGGATCATCGTGTCCTCATTAATTGTTGGTGGAAGAGTATTCAGATGGTTTGATTGTCTATTCACTTGGAACTTGATCATCTTTACTGGCTCTTTGCTTTATGGTTTTTTTCTTCTTGAACCACTTACATAGCCTAAACCAGTCTTCAACAAAGGAGATCTATGTTTGCTCAGAATGTCATTTAGTTATTTTGGGGCTTTAATTCTTGGAAGATTTTGGAGATATAATGTTTTAAATTTCTCCATCTCTTTCCTGGTTTTTACTACCTCTTCTTCCAAGGCTTCACATCTTTCCTTCTTCTCTAATAACTGTTGTTTCAGAGTTTCCTTTATTTTATTTTCCTCTTATAACTCCATTTTTAGTAGGGAAAAGTCTTCAATATGTTTTTTACCATTCTTTTCAAACTGCATCAACAACTGTTTTTGTTTTCTCTTCTTAATTATGAGTCTATCAATCTCTTCTAAAGCACTGATTAGTTCACCTTCCATATCAACCACAACTTCTTCATCATTAACATCACTTCCTGTTCTCTTATTATCATAATCCTCTTTGGCCATAAGCATAAAGTCATTAAATTTATCTTCACAAGAAGAGTCACTATCTGTGTCTCCTGAAAATTCATCATTGTTTACACATAAACTTTTCTTTTTAACAAATCTCTTGGATTTGTACTTATCTTCACCTTCATATTTTTGGTCCCTATTCTTGTGTGGACACTTAGATGCAAAGTGACCTATCTTTCCATAGTTAAAACATTTGAAGGGGAACTTACCTTGATACTTGCTTGATCCTTTCTTTAGTCTTCTCACAAATTTTGCTTCAATTTCATCAGGATCAGAATCCTCATTCTTATATGCTTTAAATGATGCTTCTCTAGAGGTGGGTTTATCTTTAACTATCCTCATTTCATATCCAGTCAATGTTCCTAGAAGTTGATCAAAAGTCAGAGCTTTTAGATCATTAATTTCTTCTATAGCAGAGACCTTTGGGTTGAACCTATTTGACAGAGATCTCAAAATTTTCTAAACTAAAAATATGTCTTCAATCTTCTCACCAAGACCCTTCATGGAATTCACAAGCTCAACTCTTAAGGAAAATTTATTAATTGTTTCATCCTCATTCAACTTTAGTTGTTCAGACTGTAATCTGTATGTTTGAATCTTTGCATCCTTTACCTTCTCATTACCTTCATAACTGCTAATGAGTTTGTCCCACATTTCTTTGGCAGATTCTAAGTGCACAAATTTTACAAATTTTTCTTCTGCAAGCCCACTCATAATAGCATTCATAGCCTTAGTGTTCAAGATGAATTATAGCTTGTCATCCTTATTATCTAGTACAACTAGCTTTACATAAGAAGTCTCTACCACATTCCATACATATGCACCTAAATCCATTGTGTACATTATCATTCTTATGAGCACCAACTCCTTTTGAGGCTACCACCTCCATTTTACAAGAAACGACCTACAGAGAGAAACAACTCTCTAATTTCTCTAGCACTCACTAGAAGGAAGCACCAACTCCCTTTGTGTTCTAGCACCAACTTCTAGACACAAAGGCTCCAACCTGTACAAGTTGCAACTTGCTGAGAGCACTAACTCTCTGGATTCTCTAGCACCCACTAGAAGTAAGCACCAACTCCCTGAGTGTTCCAGTACCAACTAGATGGAACCATCAACTTCCATTCACATAGGCACCAACCTGTATAATAGAGAACAATAGTTATCCCTTGCACCACCCTACCACCTTGGTTTTTCTAGATGCAACTAGATGGAAGCTACAACTCCCTGTGTTCAAGCACCCACTTGAAACTCTAAGGACAACAGTCCTCCCTAGCACCACCCTACCACCCTGAGATATAAATCTTGTTACTGAAATTTATTAGAGTGATACAGTATTTATCAATGACTTACATGTCTCATCACTATTCTGCTACACTTCTCTACTCTACCTACATCAATGTATATTCCTGCTCGCATATTCTTGAGATTTTTGTTCTTCTTCTCTGTCTCTGAATGCACACCTCATATTTCTCTTCCTCTCTCAGATATGCATTTATGTTCTATGTATTTCTTCTACGTTTTATGATCTGTGCACCATTTCCATTCTCTGTGCTACGCCTCTTCTATGTGCTTCAACTCCTGCACATAGCCTGCTTCTACCCGCATGAATAACTATTAAAAACATCAACCATCTCTTCTTTGTTCTGCATATATTTCTCATGCCAAGTCCTCTACCAGATCATACACTCAACTCTTCGTCCTCTCTGGCAATAATGATGAGTCTGTTCTTCATTAGTGGTCGTTATCCTGAGATTCTTTGGCTTCTTTGGAAGTTACAATCTTCGACACTTTTCCATCTGTCAATTGTTTCTATGAGGAGTCTTCATTTCATTGGCAGTTACCTCAAGACTCTTCATCTCCTCTGGTGATCACCCTGAAGCTCTTCGAATTATCTGGAAGATACAATCACTATGTTCTGGCAGTTACAGAGAGAACCTTCGTGCGCTCATCCTTTTGGCACATTTTCCTTTCCTGAGAAAAAAATCATAGTGGGTGCTAATTTTTCTGGCTAAGACCCTTCCTTTCACATGACCAAATGCCTATTCAAAAATGTTTTCTTGAACTTGGTCTTGTGAGCGCTAGCTCCATTTCTTGATATGACCTTGGGCGATGGTCCCTCCTAACCACATGATTGCCAATGCGAGCTCTCTTGTCACTAGCCCCCTGTCACATGTGGCCTTGGGCTACGTCCTTGCATAAGCGAATGATTGCAGGCACTCCCAAGAGTGGTTTAGGATCAACCACTTTTCTCCCCGTAATCCACCTCCAGCTGCCACGTACCCTTTCTCCAAAATTGTGGTTTCAATTGCAGCCCGCTCATAGAAAATTAAGACCCGAGCATCTTCTAACCCCACAAGGAAATGGGACCGTCGATCTCATGATCTTGATAGTGCTCTTTCGATCAACGAATATGATCTATCTTCCTTTCCTACCTTCTTTCCTCTGTCCACATGTGATCCTTAGTCTTAATGACCAAGTGAAATGTGGCCCTCCAAACCAACGGACGAGATCGATTTCGCCTTTGAGGCTTCATGAGTCTCGATTCTCAAACTCTTCTTGCTACCAGAGAATTTCACCCAGATTCCATGATCTATCAATGCATGGTATTCTCAAATCAACAGTCACAATTCCTTTGGGTAGTCTGGGTTCAGAAATCTCAAGTTTCCAACCTTTCAACCTTCCTTTTCTTTTTCCCGGAGCTGACAATCCACTAACGCGTGTCCCTTTTGGATCAACGGTCATGATCCTTTTGCATCTCTGAACTTTGGGATTCTCAAGTCTCAACTGGAAATCCTTGAAGTGAGATTTCTTTGAAATCTTAGATCAGTTGACATGTACTCCCCTTGACGATCAACAATCGAGAATTGTCTTCAATGATTTTCACGTTCTCCCCATCCACAAGCTTCTCAAGTTGTGGATCTCGCACCACTTGTCTTCCTCAACGATGGACGACCCCAAACCACTTCGAGACTTCAGAGCTTTGGGAAAGTGCTAGTGGTAAATATCTTGAATTAAAAATCCCAGAGTGACGTCACTTCCTTATGTCACTTGATGACATGTCATGAGCCTAGTAGCTACCACATGTCACTTAGGTTTGTGATTTGCATGTACCTGAAATGATGAATCAACTTGACACTTGTCATTGTCTAATTGCGCCACGTGTCCTTGCTGACGTGGATCCTCATTTACTTTGGGACTTCGAGTATTTTGACTTTTCAATTCGCCAATTCTTTTGAAGTGAGAATCCCCGAACAATAATCTCCTCGTAACTTTTAGACCCGATTAACTGTTGTTCATCGATCATGTTCTTATATTGACGGATTGATCTTTCTACAATGTTTCTTTTCTATCTTATCCTGTCCTTCCACTTAGAATAATCCAACAGCTGACATAAATTTGCATAATTGAGATCTCAGATCTTTTACCTTGCTTATCCTATCCTTCCAATTTAAAATGATCTGACGGCTGACGATAATTCAGGTTTGATCCGAGGCTGACAGGTATTCAGATAATCAAATTATCAACCCTTTAGCCCCACTTATCCTATCCTTCCACTTAAAGTGATCTAAAAGTTGTGATAATTCTTGAATAAGGTCAACGATCAAGGATGGTTGTGGAACCACAACTTGCGAGTGATTTAACTCGTCACCAAAACTCCACAATTTGAAGTTGTGCATCATTGGTGAGTCAACCACAATCGTTGATATTCCTGGCTATAAAATATGACGATCTTGACTAATTGTGGGATTGGAACTAGAACGATATTTAATTCTCCTTCTGATCTCCACAATCTATCCTTATCGTTGATCTGGCGGTTACGCATATGACGATCATAGCTCAATCCAACTTAATCTAATCACTTGTTGGATCAACCATAGTCTTTGATATCCGATTCTATGAGATCTGACGATCTAGACCAATTGTAGGATTGGAACTAGTGAGATGTTTAATTCTTCTTTCTCTCCCTGCAATTCATCGTTGTCGTTTATCTGGATTGCAGATCTGATGGTCACAATCCTCCAATGGTCCTCAAGCCCATGGTCACTCATATGAACGACGTCCTTTATATGAGGTGATCAACACCATCAATTTCTTGATCGGACGGCTTCTGAGGCTTCTAATATATCTAACTTAGAAGGTTTTATGAGTGTTCAAGGGTCTCAACCTTTGCTCCTTTTGTGAGTCCTAATGCCTTTGGGTATCGTCTACACATATAAAAAATGCTATCTCTCATGAGATTTGGAAATGAGGTTAACCTCGGCCCTGCTGCACACTTGTGCTCTGCGTGCAACTCTATGTTATTCCTCCTGAGCTTGATTCCTTCTGCAAACTCATGAATTCTAAGGAATCCTGAACACGCTCCTTGCTGCCTTCATGATAACCTCTGTCTATATGGAAACTCCAACTCTCTTCCCTGTGCTCGTCCACTTGATATTGTAGACAACAATTTCTCATGGTCTCATCATTCCTGATGATATCATTGATTCTTTCATGTTTGTCGTCATTGCTGCCAACATGTCATCATCATTGTCTTTCTTGCCATCAATGACAAGCACACTCTGCCTGTAAACATGCCAACATGGACCTTCTACGGTCTTGAATATGCTACTTGGGAGAATGAAGATTCCATGCAGGTAGAGTACCCACAACTTTTCGAATAATTTTGAAATTTTAATTTTCTATTTTTTATATTCACTATGGATAGTGCCAAAATAAGGGGCAGGGGAATGCAATACCCAGGTTTTGATTCCCCATATTAAATAATGTATTTTTTTAATTTATGAAAGGTCAGAATGCCCAAAAAATTAAAATATCTCAACATGCCTCGAAAATGTAATGATTTGATCATCATTAATAATAAAATACATCACTGGCTACTAGAAGGACAAGGACAAGGACAAGTCTTTTTATTATATTTTATTTACCCATAATTGTTTTAATTGAGAGAAGCAATTACATGAGATTCTTGGGGAAAGTCCATGTGGTTCTTGATTTTAAATTAAATATATAACCCCATATTTGGGTTGTTTGGGGGGTTCACACTCTTCATTTTGTTCTCTCTCTCCATTCACGCTTTCACCCATTCATCATTCCTCATTCATTTTGATCTTTTTATTTTTTTTGTTAGTTTTTCTGTGACCTGTGGAACTAACCTGTGGCTAAGAAACCATGACTCAGGGACATCTAAGCTATCAAAATCACCTGAGGAGCACACTCGGCTTGAGCCAGACCAACCCTTAACATGGATAGATTTATTGTCCCCGCAGGTTTCAAAGCGGTGACTTTAACATCACGGAGTGGCTTAACAACACACTCTATCACCGACTGTCCTATATCTCAGGGAAAAAAATTTGGAGGACATGGGGGTGGGATTTGATCCACTTATGTGTGCATGGTTCATGATATTATTTAATATAATATATCTAGGTGCAACCACAGGTTCAACCACTACCGCAAGGTGCCCCCATGGCTCCAGGTTAGGCCCTCACGGGAATTGAACCTTGCCCAACGATGAAAAACTCCTCTCTTTTCACCATTGGATCCAACCCCTTTGGGCCCATTCATTTTGATCTTGGCTTGGGAAAGAAAAATGAATTTTTTGGAGAGGAGACATTATTTTGTTGGATGTAATAACTGTTGGTGTATTACAACCATGAATTAATGCCTCCATGTATGAGATGCATTGTCATTTATTAATTTTTTGTCATAGTTGTAAATCTTGAGAGTCACAGCATGGAGATTATAGATGATATGCACTAGATCCCTAGAAGGAGGTGGGCATCCTGAGGGATGGCGTGGCAGAGAAGGGCATCCATTATCTTGGGTTGTGCAGGATGGAGAGAAGAGATCTGGTGTACTTTGGATTGATGTGTGTTGAGAATCTTGTGAGAGATTGAGTGTTGAATGGTTTGCGAAGTTGAGTGACACCTTGGAACCATCCTTATGGATTCATATCCCTGGCTCGGGGGTGACATTGCTATTGAGACTTGGAACAACAATGTCTATGGTTGGGTGGAACGTCCTTGGTATGCAGCCAGTCAATGCATCATTTTGCTAAAGATAATTTCTCTGTGTCATTGTTTCATTTACTTGTATATTATTTCCACTGTCTATTAATTAATATCTCTGAATTATGTATCTTTAATGTGCCTTCTTATTGGTTATTGTATGCATGGAATGTTTAAACATTCTTTAATGTTGTAGCATGAATCTTGATTATTGAATGTGTTATTATGGTGTTTTTTCATGATTCTTAATTAATTAAATGTTATTAGAATTCAAAATCAGTTTTGAAGTGTTTAGTTGAAGTAGCAACATGTCTAGCCTGTGGGTGGTTGGGTATGTTACATTTCCCCCAGGGAAATTCAATCCTTCAAATATTTATCAAAGAATTCCTCCTTTTAAACATCCCTTTGTCAAAACCCTTTTCCAAGGTACCCTTCCCCTTGCTACAATGGCTTTCCCTTGGGAAAAATACCTCTACAAACCCTTGAACATGGCCACTATCCCCAAATATCACAAGGCCATGCCAAAAGAGTTTCACAAATGGTTTCCAAAGTTCTCAAGAAATAATGTGATTACAACTGATGATCATCTCTATTTCATGGGATGATACATGGAGAATGCATAAGTAGAACATGAAGACATAGAAATGAAGCTACTAGCTTCATCACTGACTGAACATTCCCAAAGATATTTCAAGGGCCTTCCTCATAACCATGTAGCATCTTATGAAGATTTCACTATTTTTTTCAAGAATAAATGGACAACAAAGAAGGATAGAGGGATGTTGGTATCTCAGTTAAATCAGATAAAGAATAAGGAGAATGAGATAGTAAGTGAATTTGACAATAATTTTGAAAGATTCCATAACCAAATCTCGACGAATCTACATCCTTCATATGCAGTTGTTTGTATCCTTTATATGAATGATTTTGATGGGAAATTTTGTTTCATATTAAAGGATAAGAAGCCCACCAATTTGGCACAAGCCAAAGAGTATAGTGCAGAGATTGAAGAAAATCTTCTTGAATCAAAGGTTAACCCTTTTCAGTATCCTTGTGCTAAGACAAAAGAAAATACCAAAGCTTCCAGTAGTAGTACATTGGATCCAATTGCTCTCTTGACTTAGAAGATAGACCAGATGAGTACTCATTTTGTCCAAGCTCAGAATCAGATCATGGGTCAATTAACTACTATGGAAATAAATCATTCTTCCCTCATACCTCAGTTTACTATACAATAGAGGGATGCCACAGGTTGGAGGTTGAAGCCTCAACAAGAGGCAAAGGCTCCTGATACATTGAACCTAGTTGGAATGGTCAATACAAAAGAAACACCATGGTGTTCTCCACATCAAGAACCTTAACGGGATGATGAATGTCCCCGATGCGATGAAGACTCTTCTATTAGTATGAACTTCATGGACATGATCTGTAACTTCCAAGAAGAATATATTACTCAAGAACAAATTGATGAAGTCGGAAAAAGAGGGGCTAGAGATGGATGACTACGAGTGTTAAATCATTTAACAGAGGATCAAAGAAAAGAATTGAGGAAAAAGGAAATTTTGATGTATGAAAAAAGAAATAAGAACTTAGTCCCTCCTCCACAACCTTCCATTCTGCTTCATATAGAAGTTGAAATTTATTTTCCATCTAAAAAGAAGGTGGTCCCACCACCCCCACCTCTAGTCCGCGAGTTTCTTCCAAAGACAACCTCAACAAAAGATGAGATTCAGTTGAACATAGACGTGTCGACCATTTTTGGGAAGTTAAATATGACAATCCCTATGACTTAGATGTGAAAAATTCCTTTTGTAAGGAAGGAAGTCTTGAAGTTATTGAAAGTACCAGCCAAAAAAAAGGATTCTCCTATAATATTGAACACCGAGTATCTTGATTGGTAGAGGGATAATAACCCTCCTTTCTATCTCTCTTTGGGGATAAATGATCTTCGTTTGAAAAATTGTAGGTTGGACTCTAGGGCATCGTCAAATGTAATGTCTTTAAAGGTGATGGAACAACTCGGTCTAAATACAACCCAACCATATGGAAATGTCAGTGGTATTGATTCCAAGAATGAAAGTTTACGGACTTGTGGAAGACATTGAAGTTTATTTGTTGGATTTTCCTCATATCATCCTCATTATGAACATAGTGGTGATTAATGTTACAAAAACTTGGGGAATGCTTATTTCAAGAAGTTGGTATGTTGCTCTTGGGGGTTTTCTCAGTATGGATCTCACCCATGCACATATTACCATGCGGGATGGAACCTTTGAGATTATATATAGTTGGGAGAAGGATAAGAAGGATGTGATGGATCCCAACAGTCCTAATTACACTAGTGAGTGGGACTTTGATATACCCTACTAGATCATTGAATATGATCCATGGGACCTGCGTTTTTTGAAGGAAGAATGCATAGATACATTACTTCCAAGAACAAATGAATACAAGAAGAAGCTTGCAAAGTTCCAAGGGAAAGAACCAGGTTCCATCCAGATAATAAATAAATAAGATAAATAAAACAAATAATGTGAGAAATACATTAAATATTCAGTCAACATAGAACCTCCTTTGTACCCTTACATTTAGAATATACCTTACATCAACTACATCGAAGGGATTCTTACATTCATGTGGGATAAGAGAAAGGGAAATCCTAAATATGATCAGAAGGATGATGGCTCTTGGCTTGGCCCTTACATCATCAAGAAGAAGTCTGAGAAATAGAAATACTTCTTGACATCCTTTGATGGGAGAAAGATTCCATAACCATTGGATGGGTCTCTTCTCTGACCCTACATTGAAGGTACTTGACTTCTTCAAGCCCGAGGCCCCAGGTAAGTAGGTAGGTCATCTTGATTTGTTGTATTTTCATATTGATTGTTCATGGTAGTTTATTCACATTTCATATTTGATTTTAATTTTTCTCTACTTGCATTATTGATTTACATGTTTCTTTTGTCATATTTATGAAAAATGCAAAAAATAAAAATAAAAAATCTAAATTAGTTGTCAATTTTGAAATTTTGATTTTGACTATAGGGACAAGGGTGAGTAGAGCCACCCTAGATTTTACACTTTTATGTTTCAGTGTAGGAACGGGTCCAAGGAGGAGATGTTGAGGTTCTCATGCACTCTACAAAGAGTACATATCCCGAAGTAGGAGCCAGATATTATCCCCAATTTCTAGGAATAACTAAGGAGATGATGTCTTGAGGCCTTCAGGTTGCATACATGGAGTACCAAGAGATAGATGGTTGACAAAATCTGGTTTCACAGAAAGAGGCTCGCATCACCACCACATATCTCAGATCCATCACGATGGTATCCACCACATCATCTTGCTTTCAGAAGACATTGGGTCTTGCTCCATGAGATACAAGCCAAGTATTACAGTGAGTGTCATTTCAATATTTGAGGCATTTGAATGTGTTGCATTTAAAGTTTCTTTTATTATGTAATTTTTTCTTGGAAGTTATGCTCTTTTCCCTGTTTCACCTTGCGCCCTATTAAGTGTTCACCCCTAGGGATGGTTTTTTTACTAGGAGGTCCCCTTGACAAGTCAACATTCCATTCCTGATCATACTTACCACTTTCCACACTTTGTCTCCTCGCCTCGTTATCTTTTGTGATTTTCAGGTGTACTGACAGAAGAAGGGATTGTCTCTCATTTCATGGGAAGAATGGGCTGAAGACCCAGAGGGATTTTAGCTGGAAAAAGATAGAATCCAAATCATAAACTTCCAAATGCTCTCCCAAATAGGTCTTGAGAAAAATGAAATGTTTCTCCTAAAAATTCAAAGACCTACAAAAGAAAATGTATATATGTCCCATGTTTTTAGGGATCTACACATGTGCATTACAAGCTAGAATTTACCCCCATGGCACTCTGTGTACCTCTCCTTTCAAGTGACATTGTGGTACTTCCCCCCAAGCTATATATTACCCTATAGGGAGTACCGAGTTGTTTATGACCTTAATCAATTAATGGCATTAAATGGGCTTGGAAAAAGGATCCATTGAAAATGAGGGCGCAACACACCCTCTACAAAGGCATCCATAAATGAGATACTACGATCCCTTGTATGTCATCAACCCCATGCCCAAAATTATTTCCCCCATCTAATTTTTATTCTCCACATTGCTTATAGGGGGGACCACCTGGGAAACACTCGACTTAGGTCATGATTCACCCAATAGGTCACTTTTTCAACCCTCCCATACCTAAACTTGGCAAGCTTCATAGGGTATTTGAGAACTTTTTTAATTTGATGAGGTGGTTTTTGATGCACACAATTAGGTGACTCTTTTATTGACTTGATTTACTTATCATGATGAATTTGAATTGAGATCATTGGAGGGAGTATTCATTATCTTTGCAGGACCTTGCTTGGTGGACAATTTTGGAGGAACAAGCCTAGATTGGGATTCCTTAGGGCATGAAGCCCACAAGGTGGATACCATGGCCCACACACCAGATGATGATGATAAATTTTGGAGGCTTGAAAGACACCATAGAGTTTCTCACCTATCCCCTACGAGCCCAAAAGTTTTCCTTTGGAGGACAAAACACCACTTTGGAGGGCTTGATGTCACCCTATGGCTAGGGTTTTGGTGGTGGTTGTGTTGACTTGATTGAGACTTGGCACCTTTTGATGGAGAGAAGCCTTGGATTGATGGATGAGACCCTAACACATGAGAGGGAGGCCTTTGGAGGCCCAATGTTTCACCTCCAAGATCAAATTACTTTCTTGAAGTGCCAAAACATCACCCTAGAGAGGGTTGACTTCATCTTTAGGATTTCTTATGTGTATTTTTTAAGTTAAATTTGAATTTAATATTGTAAAGGGGGGAAATAAAGGGAAATGTTTCCCTTATTTTTTGGTTTCCCCTAACTTAAGTGGACAAACAATTTTTAGGACTTTTGTGTAAATAAGAATCATTTCATTTCATTTTTATCATAACTCTCCCATCTTGGAGAATATACTTGGCTGAAATGTGTGCCCCTATTGGGAAATTTTACATGTCTCTCTCTTTTACTTTCTCATGTGATGGTTTTTCTATGTTATTGGATGGAGAAGTGATGTGATATCTCTCTTGGAGGATAATTCTTGCATTGTGGTAGAATTTTCTTGGTTAAAAAGGAGTTTATATTTTGTATGCTTGGACTAGGTAAGGAATGTATGCTTTGTTGTTGCTTATTTCTTAGTTGTAAGTTTAATTTTATAATCTCTTGGGGAGTATAAGGGAATAAAACCCGACTGATCCTATCATAATTGTATTGAATAATCTATTATACAAAGGGTTACTAGGAGAAGTAAAAGAGCTTACACCCTCCTAGTTTTCTCCTTGCTAGTCTTGCTTGCCTTAGGAAGTAAAAGGGATTACACCCTTAAGGAAGTAAGATAAATAGAGTATTCATTAAATGACTCCATAAACCAATAGTTCTAGACACTAATCTCTTGCATTAGAGAAATAAACTCATTGCATTGTTATACATGAAATTATGAGATATCGAAATTTTCTTAGTTGGAATCTTTTATATGTGCTTTAGGCTTGCTAAGGAAACCATGGTCTATTGATTGGATAAGGATATCTTATTGTTATCATAAATTAAATCTAAAACCATTAGGGATGCAAAAAACACTCTATTTATTTAAATTTAACTTGCATTTCAACTGTGGAAATTTGATTGTAACACATTACTATCATTCTATTGCTTATTGGTGAACTTTTTGTCGGATTAGTTGCATATTTTTGTGGTTGAAACTTGTTGTATTTTTTCCTTTGAAACTTAAGGCACAAAAAAAGGATAGTTCAACTAAATTAATTGGATGAGATGTGTCAAGATGTCATCCAACAAACCACATTTTTCTAGTTGTAGATGAGTAAATGGCATGACAAGTTCATCCAGAAGAAGCAGTTCGAACCAAGTGATTGGGCTATCCTTTTTTATTCCAAGTTTAAAAACTTTAAAGGAAATTTCACCATGTGATGGTTAGGTCCATATGAAGTTGTGAAAGTCTTTCGAAATGGTTCTGTGAAGATCAATACCATTGATGGGGAAGGGATTTATTTATTGGTCAATGGGCATCAACTAAGATTGTACAAGAAACATGTCATCCAAGAAGAATCCATCCAATGTTTTCAAAAAGAATATGATATGGAGGTACTAAGGAGGGAGGATTCCCAACTTGCTACAACCTCACTTTGATTTATTTCCTCTTTCCTCTTGAAATAAAAAGAAAAAATATAATAAAAAAATGAAAATTTTATTAAAAAAAATAATGTCCTTTTGTGAAAACCATATCTATGGAGCATTTGGACAGAGAATTTTCTTGAAAACTAGGTAACTAGCTAGCAAATCTTCCCCAGGATTTTCTCAATAAAAGGGAGATTGTTGGCTATAAGATATATAAGTTTGGTTTGTCCCAAAAAGAGGGATTTTTTCTATGCTTAATTTATTAATAATAGTGTCAACAAGATATGAATTGGGTGTTTAAAAAAAATTCTCATTACAGATCTTGGGATAACCATTTTTGTTGTCTTATCACCATAGTTATGTTTTTACAAAAAATGGAGAAAATTTTATTTATAAAAAAGCACGACCGAGGTTGCTTGGTACATAGGAAAATGATGGTAAATAAGAGAATCTAGCATCATATATATTTTGATTACAATAATATAATTGCTAATCCTATATTGCTTATCATGCTATATTATTTCCAAAACTTTAGCATACAAAAACATGTATCATGCACCTTACATAGATTTGTAAATGACAAACTATACTACTTTTATTTTTTGATAAAATCTTCATCAGCTAGTGGCACCAGAGCCACATACAAATATGGAAATAGTATTTCCACTATGTTTTATGGTTTTCTCTATTCCTCTTCATTTTAATTATGGATGGATCAATCTGAAGGTGATTCCCTTACATCCAATTTTGTTTGCATCATCTCCCCCTGTCTACGAAGGAATTCCACTTCGTCTTGAAGTTTTCCAATGAGCACTCTGGTGGTGAAGGAGAGGTTCGTGTTATGTGAGTCTACTTTGAGAGAAAGTCGATGATTGAAGGTAATATTATCCTCCACCAACTCTTCCTCGTCATGCACCCGAGTTTCTTGTGGGGATTTTCCATGTGCCACGATGAGATACGAAATGCAAGGGTTGGAATCTATAAGAGTTTGAGTCACCACCAATTTGTGACCAACTAAGCTAGGAAAAGACCCCCTTTGAATCCAAGTGGCAGAAGAGTAGAGACTAGTTTTGACACACACATTGAAAATGTAGGCAGTGATAATTGGCGATGACAAATAATTTGGCAGGAGCACCACCGAAAGAAAAAGGTAATAAAAATAACTAACCAGGAGTATGCCCGAATTGTAGTGTGGGATGTCTATGGAGAGAAGAGGGATAGGATATCCTTCACCAAGACGCTTTACATTCCTCGTGATATTATTCTATGTATCAGTTAATTTGGCCCAATCTGATCTTTCCTTCACACGGTAAAACAACTGTGGTGGAGAATTGGTTTCTCCCTCGAACCACCAAATACCCGAATTGACATCTTCGCAGAGGAATTCGATGAGTTTCACTAAGTAGTCCAAGAGATGGTGATTTCACCTTGGTAATTGAGGCTTCTTGATACTATTTTACATTAGTGTTCTCCATCTCTTAATAGGACCATGAATGACAGGGATGCATGAAATCAGGGTATTGCAAATATTCCCACAAACGAGAGGTCTTGTTGGGGCTATCATGGCCTGTAAATTTTGGCACACCACACTTCCTTTCATGATTACAAAATTTTCATCAGTCATTAAATCCATTAATGCTTGATCTGGCCCGAAGCTGCAAAGTACAAAGTACTGAGAAATCCCATGAGGGTAATTCATGGACTGCCCACACATATTCACGAATGGGATTGGTGCCAAATGTGACCTATGTATTCCCACGAGATAGGATATGGTGGGAGTATTGTAATTCCATTCCCGTTTATAGTCAACCCAACTTTCCATGAAAATTACACTTTTCATCCTTTGTTCATCATGGGCCCAATTGGCTCGGTGTTATCACCACATTTAGCAACCATATTTGTTGCAATTAAATTTTCTTGTGTCAAAATATTCATCAGAGAATAAAAGATGCAATAAAGTTTTGCATGTAATATTCTTGTAGTATGGTCCTTCAAAATAATTTGTTCTGCGCTCGTGTCATTTGATGGGGATTCCTTAAGGACCTCCTTTTGAGAAACCTTTCCCCATCGACTCCAACACATTATCAGGGGTCAAGGTTAGCCCTAGAATCTACATGGATTAATGGTAGATCTCCTTGTTGTCAATCATGGGGATTCATCATTGTCTCTTGATTGATAAATCTTGTAGGTGACTCAACATCAACACATATATTCATACCTTTCAAGATGCACTAAGTTACATTAGCACACATAGTCATTAAAGGTGATTTTCTTCACATTGGTTAACGACATACCTTAATGGATGGTAATCCAACGATTTATTTTAATGCTCGATACCAACACATTTATTTGCATGACAAGAAATGTACCTCAGGTTTGGGTAGGCAATGAATACTATCTGATCAACAATATCTTGCAACGGTTTATTTCCTTTTTCTAAAATTCCTAGTTCATCATGTTCAGTTCATATTCAACTTTCATATCTTCAATTTTCATACTTTCATCTCTCTTATATTTTTCAGTAGCTCTCATCCTTGATATATTTTATCTTAACTGCTCAACCTTTTAACAACGAATTCAATGTTTGTAATTTCAGAAGCTACAAGAAGTCTGGTAACCATTGATCAATCCTCTAACCACTGTATTCTATAGTTACAAGACCCCTGTATCAGTTATAGGATGACTTGTAGCTTATCAGATTGATTTTTTCACATCATTTATAGTCTAGTGGCTTTGAAATTAAGGGTTTGGAGTTTCCCAAGAAGCCCTTGGTCCTTCTCTTTATCATTCCATTGGTCTACATCATCAACAACATCAATTTGTGCAAATAATCAATCTCAAACACTAGCCATGCCATCATTTTGTCATCTCTTCTACATCAACATTTGGAAATTCATAGTTCAACAACAAAGCATTCAATGATTTCATGATCTCAACATAATGTAATAGAAATATCAGGTTTCCTTTCTCTTCTCCATTTCAGTATGCATCATGAGATAAACTTGAGGAAGGAAACTTTTGTTTTTTCTTCGTTTATTAAAAACATGGGAAAATTATTTTGTATTTTCTTATGAGCCTATTCATATAAAATATATTTTCATCATACTCCATGTATCCTATAATCCCACTTAATAAACCTATAGTCTACCCATATCCCACTTAACCATCCTATAACCTACCCATATCCCATACATATATACATTTTCCTTATCCACTCCCCTTGTTGCATACGATCTATTAACCATTATATTTCAAGATTAATCCACCACTCAATATCATTGTTTCATTCATGCACAATCATTACAATGAAGGACCAATATCTATACTCATTTCCCATTTTTTTCGATCCACGTATTTCAAATCACTACCAGGATTCAAAATAAGCTTGAAATCTCCTATACTCTATCTCCAAACTCTCAAAATCTGTGTTCCTTGTTGGAAACATGAATCGGTCAAAATAGAGTACCTTTGCATACCCTCATTCATAATTGCAATAGTGTGGGGAATCTCATCTTGCTAATAAAAGAGCAATGGTCTTTAAGAGATCTCAAAGCATACCTCCAGTACAGTGCTAGTAATCCTCTCATCAAATCCATAGGTTGGTTGTCGTTTCTCATAACATTTGAAGGGTATGATTCCTATGTGACCAAGGAATTTGCAGAATATTTTGATGGAAATGTGGCTCACATTGGTGATCTAGTCCTTGTTGTCTCTGAGGAAACATTGTCTCAAGCTATTGAGCTCCCATGAAAAATGGAACGATGGTTCAAAAATAAACAAGTGGAGCAAGGGGTTTGGGATCAATTCCTGTGCTCGATGGGAAAAGATTTAGATTGGAAAAAGGGGGTTCCTAGGGTATGGATCACATAAAAATGGAGGAATCTCTTATTCGTTCTTTAGCAGGTTATCAACTACGAGGGATGGTATGTCGTCATTTTTCTCTATCATATCCACCTTTTGTTGCATTTTGAAGTTGGTAATGAGTTGAATTTTCCATTTTATCTCTATCAAAGCTTGGGTGGGATGGCTTAGTGTGTGCATCCAAACCCTAATAATTTTAATTGAAGCTTGTGTCACCACAACTTGATTAAAATATTAATTGTGGAAGAAATAAACAAGAGGGGAAATAACTAGGTTCTGTTCCTATCACAGAATGGGTTTGTTTCCAAAGAATTTTTTTATATAAGGAAGTACCTAGACAAACTGTCATTGTTCCTGATGATGATAATGATAAAAATAAACTTGAAGGACTCATCTCCCATGGATCTGAGGACTTCACTATTCAATATGAAACCCCTAGAAAGGATCCTTAAAAAATAGAAGCATCGTGACCCTATTGCACCAGTCATTACAATTCCCGTAGCACTAATTGTCATGACCCCTATTGCACTAGTCATTCCTGTCAGGGTTATGAGGAGTATGGCCAATAAAAAATTAAGTATCAAAACCCCAATGCCAGACACTCCTTGTTTGCTGAAAAATCCAATTCTCTTGGACCTTGAACCTGCACCTTCTAAAAAAATTGACATTCGATCAACTAAGCTCTCAATTCCATTATCTAAAAAGACTCGAAAATAACCCTCTCAACCTAATACACTTGTGTGTTCATCTCCTCAATTTGTTGGACCATCTACACCCATACCTCATGACATTGTCAATACCACGTACTACTATGAGCCTACAAAAGAGACATTACCCCTTTATTCCTAATCAATCGCTTCCATGTTGGAGAGGAAAGATCAACGCATTGATATATTGAAGGCCAAAGTTGCAGAGTTCAAAATTGTGGATAAATATATTAAAGAGGAGAATACAATCTTAAAGGACAGATGTGCTCACTTGCAGATGGAAGTTGATAGGCTAACAATAGAGAATGAAAAATTGCATAAGCTCAGTGAGAAGAAACACAGACATATTGAGACCCTTCAATTTCATACCAAGGCCTTAGGAAAAAAACTCAAGAAAATAAAGGGAAGAAAGGTACCAGTGTCAATACCTCTATTGGCACTACCTCTTTATCAGTGAAGAGTTGATAATCTTTTGTCAATTTTTTAGGACTTTAATATTAGAGCACCAACTACACATATGGTTACATGTTTTGTTTGCATGGGGACATGTAAAACCACAGGCGTGGGGGAGATATTGGGTATCCAAATCGACGCCATTTTCACTTTCAGTAAACCCCGTTTGACCCATCAAATCCACTCTTCTCACCATAATTGCCACTCTTTTTTTCATAAAGGTCATTCAAAGGCTCATGAGGCAATATTAATGGTTTATTTGTGTTTTCCCATCGTTTTTAGTGAATTAGAATGGTTAAAAGTGTGTTTTGTTACTAATGATGGTTTATTAAGCTCAGGTCCTATAACCCACATAGGGGCCTGGTAACCTGCATCTTTTTTTTTCATACTTCCAGGATTCTAGAAGGGAAATCGATAAATCCATTATCTTTGTGGTGGTGTCAACATGTTTCTAAGATCCTCACATCGATTCTAGAATGAGGAGGGAAAGCATCACTTGTAGTCAAATATTGTGGTCAACCCTCTTCTCCAAATCAGCGCACCAACAACAAATCAGATCGGGGATGAAATTAGGAGATATTATCATTCATTTCATGTCATGAGAATATCTCATGAACGAATTCAATTTATATTTGCATCCTCTAGGTTTAATTATATCACTTGTTGCAATTTCATACATGTAAATGATGAATGGAATGCGTGAAAATGAGGATTTGATCAGAGTCATTCTATGTATATTTGGAAACGATGTTGTATTTAAATTAACGATTGAAAAATTTAATGTAAGCATGGTAGTATGAAACAAATACACATATTATTATCTCTTAGAATTTGAGACTGATAGATTTTGGATTGATTTGTATCATCGACATTGTTCAATAAAATGTTGGTGTTTTGAATGTTCAATTCATGGTTCCAATTGATCTAATTTTGTAGTTGTTTTAACAATGGAGCACCAATTGGGAGGGCCCACCAATATAACTATGCTTTTCCTGTATCTGACTATCATTTCCCGGTATCATTAGCTTAGGATTGTAAGTGTGTTTCATGAATTTCCTCTGTTTTTTGTTTTTATTTATTTTATATAATTAATTTCATGGTTGTTTATGTTTTAGTTGTGTTCAATGTGACAACTTGTTAACAAATTTCAATTGAATGGGAATTGTTCTCTCAACACGGCCCTCCAATCATTTCAATTTAATCATTTGAACACGCCAAAAGCTTAACTATGTTTTCGTGCAATTTCGTTTTGTAGAGATCATCTTTGTTTTTGAGTTTTATGAAGTAATGATTCAAACATAACCTAAACAATTGTATCACATCCTCTATTTATAATTGAAGTACTTTTGAAATAACTTTATTAACTTTGAAATACAGGGTTGTAATATTTGAGATTCCATACTTAGTGTGATAGTGCTTGAGTTTGTTAGTATAAGTTTGATTTGCAAATATGTGTATGGATCGATCCTTATTTTTTTCATTCCTTTTCTATATAGTCTTAGTTTAGTAATTAAATTTCTTTGATTACAGGTAGCATAAATCTCATTAGAGTTTAAATGATAAAATTGGGTTTGTTTCAATTTAATGAAAGTTGGGTGAAGCTCAATGAAAGATTTACAACCTTATTCTGTAAACCTTTTTATTGTTAACTCAGTGAGTCCTTTTACAATTTCCAAAGTGTGAATAAATTAATTTCCCATAAATATTTAATATGATTAGTTTCTTTTTGAAATTACAAGAATAGTTTCACTTGAAGGTGGGATCAATATTTTCTCTTAGAATTTCTTACATGAACACTTAGGAATTGCTTGAGTGAAAGATTGTAGCTTGTGCCAACGAATCACTTTCTTTTTTTGTTGCCCAATGAACAAGTTTCTTGTTATTTTCTAGGAGTGTAGTTTCATGTTCTTTTCCATATATTATATAGTCATTATTTTCCTATTCTCTACACATATAGTGTTGTCATATCTAAGCTTGTTCCCCCGTATTGACGATTTAATGATCATCAATAAATGGATTTGCTTATGCATATAGAGAATGTTGAGTATATTTCAAGGGTATTGAATGTATCTCCAAGATATAATGGAATGGAAATTCAAGAAGAACACAAATAGGGAAGTGGTATTTAGAGAGGAAAATTCCTAAGAAGACACGTGAGGAAGAAAATGGTATGCTTGACATGGTATGAAAAATAGATGGAACCTGAAAGGAACTATCTCAATTGTACAAGGAACATGGTCAAGCTTGTGCAATTGTTTGAGGAATCAAAGAGCCATAGAGGGAAGTGCAAGGTTTTGGAATAAGATTATCTGCATAAAGGAAGAAACTATGATATGGAAACACTAGTGTACATATTGGCTAGAAATGCAAGTCATCCAATTTGGGCTTGGCCATGAGTGCTCAACAAGAAGAGAAGGTCAACAAGGAGCTAAAAGATTTCAACAACATAAACAAAATTGAAAATATATTTATTGGTGTGCATAATGGAAAGGGAAACATGTTTATGTTTCTACCCTGATGTCTCATTATAATAATGGTGGATGACCATAAGGAACATTGATGTTAAGTGTGCATTGATATGCATGCATGTATAACTTATGGAGGTGAATAGTTGAAAGATAAGTTGTTGTTCAATCATGAGTGGAGATATTTTCAATGGATGATAGAGGTGCAACAAGGAGTTGCATGATGAGGTAGTTCCATGAGGAGGGATTATATAAATACCCTGTAGGAAGGTCAAATCCATGATTTGGTGATTTCTAAGAGCTAGAAAGTGCACTGCAGAGGTGTTATTTTTTATGCTAAGAATCCTAGATTACATTATAAAAATATGCATGTATGGAAGGATACATATGCTGAAACAATTGTTAATGGTAGAAATCTTGGGTAAAAGGTAGAGGCAAGTAAGTTTCCCCTATTATTAGTGGTGTAAATATAATAAAAACGAAAGTTCACAGAGCAACAAGGATATATAGGAATTCAAGGAAAATCATCTACAACAACAACAAAATAAATAAATATGAATTGGAGTGCATGATAGAAGTGATGCATGATGCATATGATAAACATAGAATGCACGTGCATGAAGTAGGCATGATAACATTTAATTCCTAATGCATATTTATGTGTGTTTGTGCATATGGACATGCATGAACATGCTTGTATATTAAGAGTAGTCTATTGATATATATACAACAATTAATGATGTTGTGATATTTGAATAGGACTAATGATGGATTGTGTATCAAGGAAATTGTTTATAGAATGGTTGAAGATGTTGATGATAGTTTTTCATATGAAAACCATTAATATGAAGAAAATGATGATGGTAAGATGTTGATCAAGAAGTTAATAAAGGGATCCATCTATAAGCTTCTACAAAATATCAATTGAGCCGGTAGCACGAATTAATGTAATAACAACCATGCAGGTATGCATTTGGGCTTGTTTATGATGCATAAATTCTTAAGAGAATTGAGGAAAGAATTCCCTCCTCTATATTTTCAATATTTGAGATTGATTTAAAGGAAGATAGCCTTGAATATACAATTTGTATTGATTCTTGAAATCATTTATGTAAAATTTATTTGCATATTGTGTTATGTTGGTTATGAGATCATAACCAAGTTAAGTTAGGAGACATTACTCCTATTTTAGCAATGAATTCCATTAGAAATTCTCATGTGTGAGACCATGATGTGGTTGGAAATGGAAAGGATATAGAACCATCCAAGTGCATAATGGTTTCCCCTATATAGCTGATGTTTGGACTAAAACCTCTTTGTCGACATGGGAGAAAACTAAGAGAATTATATTCCTAGTGTTGTGTATGGTTGAAGAGGAAGGTATCCAAATGATCGGATAGGTAAATGGGGAAGAGTTTGGAAAATGTGTTAAGGTTTGGGCCATACCTTCCAACTCACTAGGGTAGAATTAAGTGCACCAACAATATACTTCAACAGATCTACCTCAGAAAATTCACTACAACAAGAAATATATAGCTAATAATACATCTAGGTGAATACCCAATCTCACAATATCATACATCAACCATGTACAATCATATGCCTCAAATATATCCCAATATGTGCTTCTAACAGAGAACCATAAAAACCATAGACCAAATACCAGGGATACGTATGTACCATACAACCAATAGTCCATCTAGGGAAAATGCTCAATCTCCCATGACCATATCCCACACAATCACCAACATCCAACTACAAAAAAGAATATAACTTACCTTTTGATCATGTAGATAGATCTATTGTACCTGACCACTGTCAAACTTCTTGTAGCCTCACCTTAGCCTCTGTAACTTGAACCACCTCTCATCCTTCAGTTATGACACTTCCTCGCGTGATGAAAGGGGTTGTGTAGAGAGGCCTCACATGACAGGATATAGGCGTCACATGGGGATGCCTCGCAGGACATTTACTGTCTAACCTGTGGGGATGACCCTAATCATGTTTTTTTTGCAATTTTCCCACTCTCTACTGCAACTGTGAAATTTTTTCGTCAACCTTCCTTCACTTCCTCAAACTTGCGCAGCTTTAGATATATCAATGAGTACCTGCAATAAACCTTTCACAAGATAGATATTCAATTTGGTTAATAGGTGCTAATGGGAGTCTCTTCCTCTCTTATTTATACTCTCCAAGTGCCTTCCTTTAGGGCTCATCTTCTAATTGTTTTATCCAACTTCCCTCTTTTAGGGCTAACCCACTTTCTTGTTGCAACTTATTTACACATAATTAGTAAAATCACCACTTCCTGTTGCAACTAATTTATTTTTTATTATTTTCTTATCTCAACAAATTTACCCATGATTAACTCCTAGTTACAACCACTTTGACTAGTAAACTTCTTGATGACTTTCTAAGAGCTTCTAGAATAATTGACTTATTTTTTGATCTTCTAGGGGCTTCTAGAATATTCATGAGGGTTCTCCAACTTCATTAAGCCATATCTTCTCAACCATGAGGAACCATGTGGTGTACCACATATTACCAGAAATGGAACAACGTATACTATCCATATATGATAATATTACCTGCAAATTCATTGATCTTCATGTATTTAATCCTCATACAAACTCGGGTTCCTTAACCACACCTCTAGGGCTACATCTAGACTACATCAAATGCACCCAACTAACTCACCATAAATCTCGATCATACAACTGTACAACATCTCTAAACCTCTCCAAGGGTTGACATCAATGACAACCAACTATCCAAACCAAATATCCAACATAAATTAGGAAATTTTCTTGAAAATTTTAAAAATGATCTTCTTATCACTTTGAGTTTACAATTAGATACTTTCCAATTCAAAAGGAAACAAGAAGATGAAAAAATGGCTCTTTCTATTTTCTTTCCTAAATGCAGAGAAAAGAACCCACTAAGAGAATGTCCTCTTAATAATATTAAAATATGTGTCATTTGTGTAAGATATCATCCAATAGAACATTTCCCTTCTCTACCTAGACTCTAAGCGGTGTACCAAGGGGAGAATCAAGNTCCTAAATGCAGAGAAAAGAACCCACTAAGAGAATGTCCTCTTAATAATATTAAAATATGTGTCATTTGTGTAAGATATCATCCAATAGAACATTTCCCTTCTCTACCTAGACTCTAAGCGGTGTACCAAGGGGAGAATCAAGAAACAAAACAATTATATGCAGTTGCACAAAAAATGCCTTGGAAACCAAGGGCACTAGGTATGACTTCAAACCTTGCAACTCAATTTACTTCATATTTTCCTAGTAAACAATATTCACCACAATTCTTCGATCCTACTATTCCTTGGCAAGGATGGCCCCAACAACAGGTTCACAATCGTCCTTGGTAACATGGATGGAAGGGACCAAGCTATGGGAGCATGCCTTCCTATACCTATCATACACCCCCACAACCATCATACCTTATGCCACCACCTAAAAAATATCCACAACAACCATATCCCCAAAACATTTCATATTCCACACAACCATAAAAAAAATTAATTGCACCGCCTCAACAATTAAAACTCACACAACCCCAACAACTACAAATTCCATCTGCCCAACCTTTGATACCTACACAATTTCCTACTCAACCAATTCCTAACCCCAATCATAAGGTATCTCAGCCTGCTTTCAACGTTGAATTACAACCATTTCCTATTGTTGAGACCTAAGTCTGCACCCATTCCCCTCCTCTCTCATTGCCCTATACCTTCATTTAAAAATCATTCATTTTATGTTAGTTAATGTTGGTCCCTCATTACTAAATGACTTAGTTTTATCATTACCTTTCTTAATTGATTTGTTTTTACACTATATTTTTTTTTCTTGAGGGATAATTACATTTTATGGTTTGGGTTTAAATACTTGTCATAAAAGTTGCCATAGGTTGAGATCATAGCAAGTATAACAATGTTTTATATGCATAATAGAGTTGATTGCAAGAACCCGACTATTCTTGCAAACGAGGATTAGAAAACAAATTTTTGAAATCATTTTATAATTTAAACTGTTATTTTAAATATTTCAACAGTTTGAATGGAGCTTGCATACATGCGCAATCATAGACAAGCGCTTCCACGCCCGATTACACTCAGTTTCATCATTTCACAACACCAATTATGATTGTGAGAATTGTACCATTTCATCATGGCCACTACAATTTGAATTTAGGGTTAAAGAACATGCATGTATCGGTTTTGATATGAATAAATCGACATTCATTGCATTATTGACATTAGAGCTACTCTGCCCACCATGGTTCCTCCTCGAGAACGATGGAAATTGAACAGAACTGAGCCACAAGGCATAGAATTGTTCGAATCCATACCCAAAATTAAAGACATCTTTATAAAGGCCGAGTGGTATGATTTCATGTATGCACTTGAAGGACACCACATAGGCTTGGCTATGTTATTCACGTAGACATTTGATGGCTTCCAAACCCTGCTTGGGGATACCTAGATTCATGTCACAAAACTAATCCGGATTTTATGAGAAGAACTAAACGAATACAGATTATTATCAAAAGATTCTTAACACAGAATAACATATATATAGTAAAACTAGTTTCTATTCAATAAGGAAATAAGTTGAAACTGTAAATGCAGCGGAAAACAAGATTGCTAGAATGGTGGTGGCTTATCTCTAAGAAGAGATGTGATGGCTATGCTCATTCGACAGAAGATGATTAAAATGAGGATCTCAAGGCATTTTTACAATAAACAGGAAATGTCAAAAACCTTAGACATCCAAAAACCTAACCCTAGGAGATGAAGCGCCAAAACTCATGTGGACCCCATTTGGGTAAGTTAGTACATCAACTTCCCAAGGTCATAACTTTTGCATACGATCTTTGTTTTAGACACACGATATCCCATTTGAAAGGTCTATCCTAGGACTGTGGCGGGCCCTAAAAACGATGTTTAGGGCCTCAAAACGACCTCGAAAGTCAGGGACCGAAAACTAGAAAAAAATTGTCGAACTGGAAAACTGCCAAAATGAGCAAGTTGGAATAGATGAGAGGCCACTGACATCCATCTGGATCAATCCTCCCCCCTTAGGAAGAAATTTTCTCCATTTCATTGAGTTCCCCCATTAGATGAGGAAATTTATGCTAAATTTGGCCTCGGGTGAGCCACTTGCCTTGGTGCAGGAGATTCCATGCTTTGACAACTCGATAAAGATGGATCCTTTGCTAGTGAGTTCCATTGACCTATTTTTCCACAATATGATAAATGGATTCCTATTGTATTCAGTCGAAGTTGAACTCTGTTGGTGTCAGTTGTTCTGTTATCTTTGAGGTGTCCAATAATGGTGGGAAATAAGGTCGAAGGATATCCACGTTGAACATTGGGTGCAAGATAAGGAAAGGAGGAATGTTGAGTTGAAAGAATTATCACCCAGAACCTTGGTGATGGTGTACGACCCATAATGGAGTGGGTGAAGCTTATGATGGGGTCTGGTAAGGAGTTCTTTATACAAATGCAACCAAACTTTGTCACCCACCTAAAACTTATGTGGCACCTAGTGTTGATCATGGCACAACTTGTACTTGTCATTAGACTTCTGAAGGATATCCTGAACCTATTGAAGGATGTGTTGGATCTACTCAATGAACTGAGTGGCTTTGTTAGCTTCAGTTGGAGTAGGATATGAATCGGTCAAGGTGACCGCAAGGGGTAGTGCAACATCTATGGGACCCAATGGTTGGAATCCCAACCCCACCTGAATGGGGTTGTGGCTAGTTGATCTATGCAAGGCTCAGTTGTAGCTATGTTGGACATATGGAAGACTCTCATCCCATGTGCGGGGGTGCTTGGAATTATACATGCACAGGATATGCACGATCATTCGATTTACAACCTTGGTTTGGCCATTTGTCTGGGGGTTGAAGGTCATGGATTGGTTGAGCTTGGTGTCTAGTAGTGACCAGAGGCTTGACCAGAATGCGCTGATAAATTGAATGTCACGATTTGAGGCAATGGTTTGTGGGATTCCAAAATGTACCCAGACTTGTTCAAAGAAGAGCTTGGCAGTGGCCTCTACTGTGATGCTATTCTTGCAGGCAGCTAGCATCGCCATCTTAGAAAAGAGATCAACAACGAAAAAAACACAGTCATTTCCCTACTTGGTGGATGGGAGGCCCGACATGTAGTCCATGGATATGGAATCCCATGGCCTGTTAGGAGTAGGCAAAGGGGTGTGCAGGCAATGTTTCTTAGTGGTCGGTTTGGAAATAACACAGGAAGTGCAGGACCTGATATACTTGTTGACCTCATGTGGAAGTTTTGGCCAATATAAATGTTTCTGCAACATTGCCACTGTTTTTTCGACATCTAATTCA
The DNA here is from genome assembly GCA_009831015.1 of Picea engelmannii. Taxonomy (NCBI): domain Eukaryota; kingdom Viridiplantae; phylum Streptophyta; class Pinopsida; order Pinales; family Pinaceae; genus Picea; species Picea engelmannii. Next base: position 192,869 of record ML787567.1, read on the forward strand.
CTTTCCACCCAAATGTAGTGGGATTCCCAGATCAACTTCACTCGTTCACTTGATGGAATGAAAATATGGCTCAGACGACACAACGACCCATCTTGAAGATGGAAATTAGCGATAGTTGCATTTGCGCCCAACATTTGGTAGGTGGTGGTGAATTTCAGATCTATCTCATAGATTTGGGGCCATCCATAGGTCTCATGGTTGCAAGAGTCTATCACCATGGTGAGTGTCGCGACTAGAAGTCTGTTGAGGAAATGAACGACGCAGTTGGTGTTTCATGCTTTATACTTGATGTTGAGGTGGAATTGCTGCAAGTATGTGTTGTGAGCGGGAAATCCCTCTACGGACTAGCACTTAGGGTTTTATCATGCATACAGAAAATACCTAAAGATTCCTACTTTCTACCGTCATCTCGGATCTAATCCCCATTATTCTTAAACAAATACGTAGTTAAGAAGATCAAGTGAACATACCTTATTTTGGGCATTTGATATCGATCCCTGTTCAAGCTTGGTCGCTCTTTGACTGCAACTCTCCTCCCAAGGTTGACCTGCATTCATAAAATACAAACAAAGAACTCCACATGCATTTGATCTACAGATGAATGGGCTAAAGATTTAATTGACATGTACGCAATAAACAATGAAAACCACATATGGTGGGACGGGAAAAGTACTTCTTTATTATTAACCTCACTAAAGCAACTTACAATGATGAAGTTGGCCACTGCTCCATGAACCTGGTCATGGGCTCCTCTTCAATTCTCCTCCAACTACTTTTCTATATACTTCTCATTGCACAAGGATGGCTAAAGGTTGGGATAAGGGGAATGCTCAATTGGGTATAGTATCTTTACTATAATTTTTCCTCTTCCGAATGGGACCCCTAACCATTCTTTTATAGGCTAGAAGAAGCTAGGTATTTGGTCAAATGTCCAACCATGCATGGTCGAAAGGTTTAGTTAACGTACCCAAAGTTGTGTGTTCCGTGAGCAACTTTCCTTTTTTCATACTTTTGTAGGTACACGCGGGTTGTCTTGGGTCAGCTAGCGTGTACACGCGTTCAGTAATGTAGCAAGGCACATGGGCCTTTATAAAAGGGGTTTTTAAGAAGATTTATTCAGAATTGTTTTGGCAAAGAAGGAATCTGAGATGGCCTGATGCCAGGTAAGCATGTCTGGTGCAAATTAGGGTTATAACAGATGCCCCCTAATGTGTGAGGTCAGAAGAGCATCTGATGGTCAAAATACATTAACAATCTTCACCGATGTGTCGAACAAGTGAGCCCAGGGACCAGAAATCGAGAGGTATCATCTGCAAAATAATAATTGTCTCACCGAGGTGGGCATACCCATGCTTAGGATAAAATAAAATCATGGCTACCAATCAAATACACTGTAGATCCATGTCATATAACTATATAAAGTGTAGCCGCGAGCAATACACAACGGAGCTACATCTCGAAATCAAAAAGATATACGTGTAGAGTATCCATCTTCTAAAAGCTGATAAGGCCTGATGGATGGACATGAGGTCTTCAGAGCTCAAGAAACAACTTCAAAATCTTCAAAACTCGGGTAGGAGTGTAATATGAGTGTACGAATTCACTTCCCAGATGTCTTCGATGACTTGTTGGTCATGGACTAGAGAATCTTGATGATTAGACTGAAGGCTTCATTGATTTCGAACAAAGACTTGATTGGATGTTCAGGATGGTCAGGCATGAGGGCAAGAGACAAACTGCAGAGGGGTCGACTCAAGCTTGGTAAAAACCTCCCTTGGATAATAGCATGAAAAATGATGAGACTCAGGCAGCATGGCATTAACATAAGTTTACGAGGCAGGAGGCAACACAAACTGATCTAAAAATGAAGAAGACTTGAAATCTTGAAATTATTTGCAAGTAAATGTTATGTGTTAAAAGCAAATGGATCAACTTTGCAACACATTAATTAAAGGATTACTCATGCAAGATACAAATAGACATCAGAATAATCAATGAACATAAGCACATAAACACATCAATTGATAAAGTAGTTCACCCCTCTCTTGGGCTACATCTCCTGGTCCAACTTCCAATGGATCATTATTATTAATTGCTCAAAGTGCTCAAAAACATGCCTTACAATGCTCAAACTGACCAACCGACTGCTCCAATGGCTTCAGAGCATCCAAAAACCCCTAGCTGGGCTTTTTCGGCACCTCAATAGATCGAAAAACGAAGAAGTTAGGCCTCCTAGAAGTCCCCCCTTCAAGCTTGTTGTCTCTGCATCTACAAAACGCACCCTTGTGAAATGAACCTGACACACACACAATATATAGCATGAAAACCCAGCACCGGGTGCAACCGTGCCAATGGTGCAAACTGTAGGACAGTTATGGGCATGCCATCCCCTAACTGCCTAGCACCTGGGCATGTGGATGTCATATGACCTTGCGTATTGGCAAAAGGGCTAAACCGTTACAACTATTTTAAACTCCCCCTGCGCTCCGGTTATGGTCACATGGCACAATACAAGGACCACGGGATATGTTTTAAACCCCATGGGCCAACCGTTGGGTGCATGGTATATGGCATGGTCATATATACAACAAACGACCGTGGGTCGGGGCTAAGCCCCGACCCGACCCCCCGCCAACGATCACATAAATTGAATTCAAATAAATATAAACTCGTATACATTACAAGGCACAACCGGTGGTCCGTTGGTGGGATGGTCTTTACGAAGGAACTATGTGGTGGGGAGGTCTGGGGGTCGAACCCCACGGACTCCAATATATTTTGACAAACAACCAATAGCTAATACCGGGGTGCCACGTGGCAGCCCATGATTGGGCCACGTGGCACCCAATCATTTGACCAAACAATGCCACGTGTCGCCTCCTAATTCGACCAAATGTCAGCCAATAAATTATTTCCACATCACCTCTTCCATGTCAGCATACGATTGTGCGGTCCTACCACGTCAACCTATACGGATTGTACGGACTGTACAGTCAACGTCCTTTTTTTGCCTGTTTGACTTTATGAACATATTGCAATATCTCTCGTTCCCGACGTCCGTTTGAGACGAAACAAGTTGCATTGGGTTAGAAATGACGAGGCCTATGCTCTCGTCCGTTTTGAAGTGATTCCAAGCACTTTGAATTTTTGAGCAAAATTTGATCCCCTGATCACACCTCCCCATTGGGAAGCTTTTGGACCTCCAAAAGACTATTTTCAGTCTATGTGAAGATGAGGGTATAGTTCCCTCACCCTTCCAACCTCAATCCACTTGGCTTTTCTTGGATTCATCCCTTTAAGACCAACTCGAAGATACTCCACATTTCCTCGTTTTGAAGTTCACATTCTCCTGTCAAGGATGGTGTCTTCATGCAGTTCTGTAAGATACTCAGGAGAAAAATCATCTATGGAAGGAATATGAACATGCTCTCCTTGATCATCAATCAATGGAGGCTCATACAATTTCAAATTCTTAACATTAACAACTGCATACATCTGCATATAAGGAGGCAAATCTAAACGAAAAGCATTGTTACCAATCTTGTCGATAATCTTGAAAGGACCATATCGAATCGGTTTCAACTTTTTACCTTCTCCTTTAAGCCTCTCCTTGCTGA
>ML787567.1:200477-289418 GCA_009831015.1 Picea engelmannii
AGATGGAGGAGAGGGTGGTGGAGAAGCACCATTCCCTCCATTTCCGTTTGGAGTTTTGTCACCACTGCTTCCCTTATGCCTTGAAGGGTTGGAGCCTTCACCTTGCGACAATATGTTCCTTTCCATCAAGATCTTCATCATCCCTCTCATCTCCATGACATCCTTTCTGAGATCTTCATCTTCTGCAGGAACACGTTCATGACTTTCTTCATGAGCCATACTTGGTGAATGCCCCCCTGAAACTTGCGGTGATGGTATATGCTTCCTCCTTATCAGATGAGAACTTGGCTCCACAAGTTGACCTTCTCCTCTTGTGAGTTTCAACCTTGTGAGCATCAGAAACAAAAATTGCAAACAATCAAGTCTTAAAAGAAAATGGATCAACTTTGCAACACATTAATTAAAGGATTACTCATGCAAGATACAAATAGACAGCAGCATAATCAATGAACATAAGCACATAAACACAACAATTGATAAAGGAGTTCACCCCTCTCTTGGGCTACATCTCCTGGTCCAGCTTCCAATGGATCATTATTATTAATTGTTCAAAGTGCTCAAAAACATGCCTTACAATGCTCAAAATGACCAACCGACTACTCCAATGGCTTCAGAGCGTCCAAAAACCCCTAGCTGGGTTTTTTCAGCACCTCAATCGGTCGAAAAACGAAGAAGTTAGGCCTCTTGGAAGTCCCCCCTTCAAGCTTGTTGTCTCTGCATCTATAAAATGCACCCTTGTGAAATGAACCTGGCACACACGCAATATATAGTGTGAAAACCCAGCACCGGGTGCAACCGTGCCAACAGTGCAAACTGTAGGATGGTTATGGGTGCGCCAGGCCCTAACCGCCTAGCACCTGGGCATGTGGATGTCATATGACCTTGCGTATTGGCAAAAGGGATAAACTGTTACAACTGTTTTAAACTCCCCCTGCGCTCCGGTTATGGTCACATGGCACAATACAAGGACCACGGGCTATGTTTTAAACCCCACGCGCCAACTGTTGGGTGCATGGTATATGGCATGGTCATATATACAACAAACGACCACGGGCCGGGGCTAAGCCCCGGCCCGACCCCCCGCCAACGATCACATAAATTGAATTCAAATAAATATAAACTCGTATACATTACAAGGCACAACCAGTGGTCCATTGGTCAGACAGTCTTTGCGAAGGCACTATGTGGTGGGGAGGTCCGGGGGTCGAACCCCACGGACTCCAATATATTTTGACAAACAACCAATAGCTAATACCAGGGTGCCACGTGGCAGCCCATGATTGGGCCACATGGCACCCAATCATTTGACCAAACAATGCCACGTGTCGCTTCCCAATTCGACCAAATTTCAGTCAATAAATGATTGCCACATCACCTCTGCCATGTCAGCGTACGATCGTACGGTCCTGCCACATCCGCCTGTACGGATTGTACGGACTGTACAGTTCGCATCCTTTTTTTGCCTGTTTGACTTTATGAACAGATTGCAATATCTCTCGCTCCCGACGTCCATTTGAGATGAAACGAGTTGCGTTGGGTTCGCAATGGCGAGGCCTATGCTCTTGTCCATTTTGAAGCGATTCTGAGCACTTTGAATTTTTGATCAAAAAATGATCCCCTAATCACAAACTCTCCATATGTTTAGAAGAATAACCAAACGGAGGACATAACTCTATGTAGCGAGAACAACTTCCTAAGGTCGTATTAAATCCCAGAGTTTGATGAACAAATGAACATATGTTCTTTATCCAAGGGCGACTCATTATGCTACCAATAAAGGAAATACTTTTCCTGAGGTATATTTGATTTTTTTGTCTTTTTCAATAATTTTGGAAAAAGAATAAAAGAATGTTACGTTACAAAGGAGGAATGAGTGTTGCAAACATACAAGTTCAAGGCACAGGGAAAAGACTGATGTTCAAAGTAAGGACACTCGAGAAAAATCCTCGAGGGGCCAAAGGTGTCAAGACGCAGAGGCAAAGTGCTATAGGGCTTGCGTATAAGGCATGCTTTAGATGGTTCAATTGAGAGCAACATGGAGCCGGCATTAGACTAAAGACATGGGTATGCGAATGTGATTAATAAAGCAGACAATGGTAACATCCTTCGATGTGAGTTTAATGAGCCCAGAGAAGGTAAGATCGGTGGTTTTTCATATTTAGAGAGTCTAAAAAATGTAAAAGGAGACTCCACTGGGGTACCTTTTTTGAAGGTAGTCTAGTCGGTTCAAAAAAAGGGGTAAACTAGCACCGAAAAGACGTCTATTCAAAACCATTTTAACGAGTGTGATAAAGACAAGATCACTTGGCCATTTTTTCATTTTTAAGGAGTCTGAAAAAATCTTAACTATGGACTCCGTCAGGAATGTTCTTCTGGACCATTTTAATGAGTGTGAAAGAATAAGGTCACTCAATGATCTTTTCAATTTTAGGGAGTCTTAAAAGAGCTTAACTATGGACTCCATGAGGGTTCCTTTTTCGTACATTTAGTCCCTTAGGCCTGAAAAAGGGGTAAAATGATACCTGAGAGTACTCTTCTAGAGAACTGAAGTTCCTTAGAGTATACCTTTGTTTGTACAGTTGACCGTCCGGACCGAAAAAGGGGTAAACTACCGCCGGATAGACGTGACCTCAAATTTCAGTTTAACAAGCGTGAAAGGCCACAAGATCGCTCGGTAATCTTTTCATGTTTAGAGGGTCTGAAAAGGGCTTAAAATAAGACCCATTATGTTTTTTGGGAATCCCGAGGGTGAGGTCAAGAGTGAAAAGGAATCATGCAAATGAGGCTCAAACTCGTAATCAGGAAAAAAAAAAGGACTCCCAAGCCTACATTCATTAGTGACAGCATGGACACCATAATGCAACCAGGATCTACCTAGGGAATCCATGTTTCGGTAAGCTCTACCACCAAATAGCGACACTTCTAAAGCAACAATGATGGTTCTGTGTCGCAACCTGATGGGATTGATCCTATGGCAAATGGATAAAGACAACGAGATCCAAAAGTCGGGGTGGAAACCTAACCTATATGCTCAAGTTGATCATCTGAGGTTTTTCCCATGAACAGTCAAAAGTGACCCAAAACTCCAAAAGAATGTCCTGATACCCGATCATAACCTTCCAACGCAACTCTTGAATCACTCTAAATGGTTTTCAATTTAAAAAAAATGATAAGGGGGGGAAAAAAATGACAAAAAGGGGCCAAAAAGTCTATAAATAGAAGTTGGAAGCTCATTATCACCATTGCTGATTTGGAAATTGACTCTGGAGCAAAAACCCCCCTTCGATAAAAGTGGTGATTTTAGGAGCTACAGTGGACGAAACGACCATCCGTCTGGACCAAGTAAGTATAAACTCTCTCCTCTTGCAATTTAAATCTTTATTTATGCTTTTAGTTTCAAGTTTTGGGGGGGTGTCAACCTTCAAAAAGTCGGCCCTAGGTCCATGCGGGCTATCTTATGACAAGCCGCGTGTACACTCGAGCAGAGGAACAACTGCACGCATGTACACGTGACTGTCATCATTACAGCTCGCGTGGACCCTTTATTTAATGAAAAAAAAATTAAAAAGCAAGGGTTAACCCTCATGAACTTGGTTTTTTGCAGGATGTATGTTCACTGGAGGGAAAGAGAGCATGAGGAGATTAGTGAGTTGGTCGGGGAAGACCCCAATGTTGTTTCTATCTTAATGCAATGTGGGTTGATCAAGTTTTTCCTATGTCCTTTTATGTGAGCACAACCTAGAATACTGAATGCCTTGGTTGATTATTGGCATCCTGATGTAGAGGCCTTTATGTTAGAGGGGCAGTCACCAGTGCCTACTACAGAGGACATATATTTTTTGACTGGCCTCTCCAGGAGAGGGGAACCGATCAATTTCCGGACATTTTTTTCGGGGCCTCATAACATATCGGAATTGATAGGACTTTATTGTGAGGCTGGTATAGACCGATCGAGCTCACAGGTTCCCATAAGAAAGATCATGGATTTATCACTGCAGGCGATTGTGTTTCTTATTGGGTGGATGACTGGTTCTGCGGCTCTACATCAAGCATCCCGTGCACATATGAACTGTGCAGTCCAGTGCTTAAATGCACATATATTTGACTAGAGCACTACACTGCTAGATTGTATGAATAGGCAGTTGACGGATTGTCAGTTGCAGACGCAGAGGAACTTTGGGTTCAGGATGATTCTATGCTCTTTCTTCTTTGAAAGAGTTCCTAGTTTCAGTCCTCAAGTGGTGGTATGAGGACATCAGGCCTCTCTTCCTGTTGTTTGCATATGGGCAGTTTTATTTCCATGATAGGGTGGTGGAAGGACCAATGAGTCCTTTGATGACGATTTCTTTTCTTGGTTGTCGCGACAGATTCCAGTCATAGAGGATTACCCTTATGCTGGGATTGATTTCTTGAGAGATCCTGAGATACCGGTACCTCCTGGTGAGGAGCGAGGAGAGATGGGTAAGTTTGCATAGTTGTTTTTTGTTTTTTTGTGAAACATATATAATTTTTATGTTGTTTTTTTTTATATATCATTTTTTTTTATACCGGAGCATTTGACAAATATGTGTCTATTATGTGCAGATGTGGGACCAGTGCGACCTGTAGATTATGCGAGGAACAGGCATCATCCTCAGCCAAGGGTCTCACCTGTCGCCGCAGGGGGACCAACCGTAATAGGATATCTTCCAGCCGGTGAGGTTGAGAGGGTTTTGAGACGAGTCGAGCGAAACTTTACCTCGCTCACCCACACAGTCCCTATGGTAGAGATTGAGGATCTACCACCATCTATGCAACCTCATGTAGTGGGGGCACCATGGATGTGGGTCCGACTGTTTCAACATTTGGAAAACGTTTTTGATCATTACAACAGGGCCCACAGGCCCTCACCTTAGTTAGTCTAGAATTTTCACGTGCCGAGAGCACTACTTGTATATATTTTTTGAGGGCATAAGCCCCATGACTCATTACTGGTCATACATTTGAGGCGCTTGCGACCACCTATGTACTATGATGATTATGATATTATATATGGATTTTTATGTCTTTTTTTGTCTTATGGATAATATTTTCCTTTAAAAATGTATTTACATGTTTATGTGTATGTCTTTTTATATGTGTGTGAGATGCCAGTCTAAAATTTGATTAGCTAGATTATCTGTAATTTGGTTTAATCTACTAGGAACATGAAAATATGTAATATAATCAAATCTTCATTCTAAGAGACGTACCCTAAGGAATCATCAGTGTAAATTCGGATCATGAACACAGTAGACTCTATTTAAATGAGACACAACCAGTTGAGCATCTAAATAGACCCGAAGATGAGATATACCAAATGACAGGGCATCATATAGCAACCCAATAACTGCACTGTACTCGACGATATTGTTTGTGGTGTCACCTAAGCATATACCTCTGGAAGATAATAACTGACCTCAAGGTGTAAAAGTTACCCAAGTTGCGGAGGCAAGCCTCCAAGTGTGCCAACTAGCATCGTTTGCGTACCCAATGAAAACCTCTTATTCACTTGACATCTGCCACAACGACAAAAGATAACATCAAAAATGACACATCCATAATACTAAAAGAAACTAGAAAGTAATAGTACAAAGACTATACATATGTTACAAAAAGATACCTAAGGTGACCTACCTATGAGTAATACTTCTTGAGGTAGAGCCCATTTCTAAGCTCCGCCAAAGCATTTCCCTCAAATTCGACCAGATGATAAGCGCCCTTTTTTAGAACCTCTTTTATGATGAAAGGTCCAAACCACATGGGTTTGAATTTTCCTACCCCCAGGGGGTTATTATCTTGGTCATAGACCAGGACAAGGTCGCCTTCAGAGAAAATGTGAGGACGAACGGACCAATCATATTGACACTTGAATTTATGTTTGTGAGCCTCGTTGGCCAGGGCTGCATCACGACGCTGCTCATTGAGCCGCTCAAGGTATAATAACCGTTCTTCAAGTGGAGAAGTGTTTGGAAATAACTATACTGCCAACTTTAGGGACGGGATCTGACGTTTGATAAGAAAGACTGCTTCCAGCCCATAAACGAGTTGAAAAGGTGAGAAACCAGTTGTAGTCTTAACAGATGTTCGGTAAGCCCATAATGCCAAGTATAACATCAAATGCCAATTTGACTTGGCTGAGTTGATCGTTCGCTGTAGGATGGTCTTAAGAGATTTATTTACAACTTCCAACTGACCATTTTCTTGGGGGTAGTAGGGTGATGAATGTTCTTGCCGCAACCCAAGATTTGATGTTAACTCGGCCATCATCTGGTTCTGAAAGTGACTGCCATGGTCAGTGACAATATCTCTCAGAACGTCGAACCTTGCTATTATCTGGTTGAATAAAAAGAGCGTCGCAGTCTCTCCATCATCTTTAAACGTTGGCATAGCTTCGAACCACTTCGTGAAGTAGTCTATGACTACAATGATATAACAATGCCCCCTTGTTGAAGGAGGGTTTCATGTAGTGTAATCAATCCCCCACTTGGTGAAGGGACCAACTGTGATGATAGGAAACATGGGAGCGGGATGTGCCCTCATCTTCCGAGAGAAGATCTGACATGGGTGGCACTTCTTGACCGATTTGATACAATCTTTGATTAGTGTCGGCCAGAAGTAACGTGCTCATAAAATCTTTTGGGTTGTTTCCAACCCAGAAAAATGACCGCCACATGCTCTGGTATGGAAATCGTTAAGCACAACAACTGCTTCTTCATGAGTGAGACATCAGTGCAGGATGCAGTCTACACCTCTTCGATACAATGTATCGTCGAGTATGAGATAATTCTTGGCCTGATAGCATATACGACAACGCTCATCACGAGAAGCAGAGGTGGGGACTTCAAATTCTGGAGATAGATAAGTATATATCCGTACCAGGGATCCAAAGATGTGATAAAAAACATATCTCCTTTGATAGACGACTCTTCGGGCACAACATCACCTGACTCAACCGAAAGTTCCAAAATAAGTTCTGCAAAGACCAGTGACTTTTTGGATTTCGCTGGAATGAAATCTAAGTCAAATTTCTGGAGGATGAGTATCCATATGTTGATCTTTCCACCTATTACCCATCGTGTCAACATTTATTGAAATGGATTCACAATGACAATGACAATGGTCTTGCGAAACAAAACATAATGACAGAACCGTTGAACAGCATGGACTGTTGCCAACACAAGTTTTTCGATATGAGAATAATTGAGTTCTGATCTGACTAGGCCTCGGCTCAGGTAATAGATCACATATTCTGAGAACAAATCATCTTCCTGAACTAAGACCATGTCGATGGTTGACTCATATGTAGCCAAGTATAATAAGAAATCTTTGTTATAGTTAGGTGGCCGAAGTAGAGGGGCAGTTGTGAGGGCATGTTTCAACGCTTCGAAAGAGCGTTGAGCAGCATCGTCCCAATAAAAAGGAATGTCTTTCTTCAGTAAGAACATAAATCCCTTTGTGATCTCATCATAGTTAGCGATGAAACTCCTTAAAAAATTCTCCTTGCCCTATAGACTCTGAAGTTGAAGGATTGTGTGCATGGGAGGACACTGAATTATTGCCTCAACCTTGAGAGGATCGACCATGATCCCTGTTGCTGACACTATGAAACCTAACAAACGTCCTGATGTTACGCAAAAGTTTCACTTGTTTGGATTCAAGTGAATCCGGAAGTAGTGACATCACTCAAAGATAAGTCGGAGGTGTGTGGGATGATCCATTCTCTTGCGAGATCGAGATTCTAAATCATCTAACTAGGCCTCGACTATATTCTTAAGATCATGGAAAGAAAAAGAAATGGCCCGCTAAAAGGTCGCTCCAACATTTTTGAGACCAAAGGGAATCTTACGATACACGAATGTACCCCATGGACAAATGAATGTCATTTTGTGTTGGTCTTCGGGTTTGATTAGTATTTGATTATATCCTGAAAAACCGTCCATGAAAGAGAAGGCCTCGCAACCTGCACATTCATCAATTATTTGGTTGATGAATGGTGTGGGAAAATTATCTTTTGGACAGGCCTTGTTCAAATCATGGAAGTCCGTACATACACGAATCATGCCCTGTTTCTTATTGACCGGAACAGGATTTGACACCCATTGGGTCAAATGGATAGGATAGATAAAACCAACTTTTAGCAATTTCTCAACTTCAACCTTAATGGTTGTTGCTTCCCTGGGATTAACTGGACAAAGCTTTTGCCGAACAGGCTTGGCATCTGGATAAGTTGTGATTTCATGTTCAACTATTTTTGGATCGATGTCTAGCATTTCCTCATAAGACCAGGCAAAAATTTCACGGAATTATTTAAATAGATCTCTATAGATTTGAATCTCTCTGGGGGAACAATCATCTCTGACGAAAACATTCTCCACGACGCCAGGGGTTCTGGAGATATTGATTTGTATGGTTTCAGCGATAGTTGCCATATTACCCTTAGCATAAACCTCATGTGTATCTAAGGGATTAATAGGACAAGATCTATCTCCAGTCATAGTCAAGGTGAATTCTCCAGCTTTGATTTTTCTTAACTCTGGGAGGAAGTATGATCTGTGATGGAGATCATCCCAGGGTTTGTCCAGACTAGTCATTGCTTCAATTACTGCTTCCTCGGAGGGCAAGACTAAGTCTAATGAATCGCTGTCAGTGAGAGAACCTTGAGCCCAAATAGGCTCTAGAATCGGATCCAACTCTTGTGCAGGAGTTGGATCTGTGTCGGCCAAAGCTTGTTGGACTAAAGAGTACACTACTTCAGTTGCGGACAAGGACATGGACATGCTCGGGTGCCTTGTCCCTTCCATAATGGATAATGGGGAAGGAAGTATCCATGGATCATTGAAGTAAGTCGTGTGAAATGAAGAAACTTGGAAAATCTCAACCTTATGGTGGTCGGATATGAACTTGACATTTCATTGAGGGGGCGGGTAATCGAAGGTACCCATCAAAGATGGGCACAAACCAACCCCTATGTTGACTACACCTGGTTGGGGATTATCAATCATCAGGACCACGGATACCCCCAATGAAGGGTCAGGTCTGGAGAAAGACAATTGATCAATGGTTACAATCCGGTCCTCGTGTGGAAACAACAAGACCTGGAAAACTGTAGCAACCACTGCTTGCATGGAATAAGTCCAACTCCTTCCTAACAAGAGATTGTAGTCGAGGGACGCGTCAACTACTTCTACCTCGACGCACATGGTCTTCCCTCCTAACTGCATGAGGAAAGAGGGAATGATACTATGTGGTTGGAACAAATGAATGTCGAAAGCAGTGAGAAGAGTAGGTGACAGAGACAAAATGGGCTGGTCAATGGCCTTCAACCATGCCAACGACATAACGCATGTCGAGGCGCCCTCATCAACCACCGTGTGGAAAATATTTTGAGTAAAAGTTTTCATGGGGTGAGCCACTACTATCTAAAACACTACGTGGTAAGGTAAATGAGGTTTTAAGTCGGTTGTATCCAACATGATTGTACCCGGATTACAAGTCTCGGTAGATCCTAAGGTGGCTAATAAAGCTTTCCTCTGGGAAGGGCAGCTTTGGAGGACCTCCAAAGCGAACATCGCACAAGGGGTTTGAGACAAATCCTCCACCACATAATAGTTCTGGGCGGCCCTTGCGTTTGGGTTGTGAGAAGATTTTTTGAACGTGCCTTTTGGGATGCATGTCATTGTTTCTCCCAAAGTCTTCTTGATCTAGAGAGGAAGAGATGGGAGTTCGGCTTCTTTTCCCTTCTCAGAAGTGCTTGGTTTACTATAGTCATGCGCTCTAGTCAATATAAAAGAATCACCCTTCATCATATACACATTCGCGGATGCGGGATTGTTCAAAGACGGAGAGGGTCCTTGATTTCCCCCTTCCGCACTTGTAGAGGCTTGGGTTAGGTTTTTCCCATGTTGAAATGGATTGGTTAACATGGTAGGCTGTTATTGTGTCACAAACCTTTGGGCCTCTGCAAGATGAGGACGTTGGTGGGTCGGGTGGTCTTCCGCGCACAGGTTGCATGGATACCTTGCCTTCTGTTTGTTAGTGTTTCCCCTGCCAACATTATTATTGGGTTTCTTATCCCCTTTACCCTTCTTTCATTGTTTTTTATTTCCTTCAGGTTGTTGGGTGGCCTTTGGATTTCTTGATTGCACTGTGTGTACATCCGACATTTTAGTAGGGGGAGCAGCCAAAACAGTAGTTTGGTTGGCTACTGTGTGTTTTATAGACAATTGATGCAATTTATTCGTTAGTTGCTCATCGGGCTTTGTTTGTGCTGAAACAACAATACCATCGGCATGTGGTCCAACTCTCTGTCTGGTTTTATCAAGTATTGAGCATGGCACATCTAACAAGATCTCGTATAATAAACCGGACCGAGAATAGATTAGCTCAAGCTATTGAGCTCTCATGATTGCATCTTCTTCGGAAAACACTCCCGACGTCGCGACGTCTTTGGATAACTGTGGGACCAAAGACTTAAGGAACCATTCGAGCAGGAATGTTGGTGGGACTGGAACTTTAATTAAACTCTTCTGGCATCTCCATTCTCAGATGTGATCAAAGATATGGTCCACTCTTGTATGTGCGAAATTGGCCAGCAATTCTGTGCCAGCGTCGTATCTCACAGGTAATTGGAAATGGTTTAGGAAAGCCATTGCCAATTCGCCGAAGGAAGAATATATTGAGCGGTCAAGCTCAATGTACCATTTCATGGCACTCCCTATGACAGTACGTTGAAACAATCGCAACTGTATGGAGTCGTCTTTCAACGAGTTAGACGAGCACCAAAGATGGAAGGTGATCACATGATCTCCTAGATCTTCGTTAGGCTTGGCCTCGAACTTTAGTATGTCCAAAGGAAACTTCGTCGGCATAGGGGGCCAATGCAGATCGTGATAGATAGGGTCATTCAACAACCTTGTCAAGTCTAGCAAATGCAAGGTTTCCAGGAAAGGTAGTTTGGGTTGTTGGTGATAACCATGGAAAAAGGGACCTGGAGTTTGACTGGCACCAGGTTGCCAAGAAAATTTTAGTTGCTGGCCTGGGTTCTGGTAAAAGACATGGCCATGACCAACATACATATTCTGCATGTGAGGAGACATCATCGTTTGATTCCCAAAATAGGACGTAGATGGTTGGGAATGCATTACATTCAGAGGACTTTAGGAAGGGTTGCCCCATGCCGATCCCATGGGAATAGGCATAGTACCTTGTCTGGGGTTCCATTGGTTGTGAAAATAATTTCCCCATATCGACATTCCTGATAAGGGAACTGACCCCTGCAAAGAATTCCAAGGCCCTGATGCAGAACAAGTTCCTGGTTTTCCCCCCTGTGCAGGAATATTACCCTTCATAGGAATAAGTTATCTGTAACCGAGATTTCCCCCAGTCAGGAAAAAAGCTGACGAGAAAGCGTTGTTACCAAACGCACCGAACAAGGAAAATGGTGTCGAACCTACCGACATATTATGAGAAGGTGGTCCTTGACTCCCTGCTCCAAATAAACTATGGTGTGTAGGTGGCCTGGTGGATTGTCGGTGGGTGACACCAAGCGAAGAGGACGAAGGAGGTATATGACCTCCCCCGTAAGGGAAAGCATTAAAAGGAGATGAAGTTCCCCCCATGTGGCCTTGCAAAGGAGCGTTAGAGCTCCCTACCCCCAAACCTAAAGTTTTTGAAGTGGAGTAGGAAAGTACAGGACTTGTACCTGAGCTAGGCATCCCATATGAGAACGGAGGGTCTATCGCACTCGATGTGAAAGGGGTTGTGGCCGCTGCCATAGATGGGATTGGACCACTGTTTCGAGGTAGAGGAAGTCTATACCATGGTGGCTCAGACCGGTGACGGTGGGATAGGAGGTGGAAACTCTTTTGTGGTGACAACCGTAGTGGGAATCGAAGAATTCCCAGAGGAAGTGACAACATTTGTTTCCATTGCTGCGTGCGACACTGTCTGGCACTCGTAAGGGTGAATCGGTACGATGATGGGTGCCGAAAGATCAGTGGTTGGAGTTTCATATGGACCAAGATATTTTACTCCAAAGTCTAAAATGGTTGTTTCCTCCGAATGTTGGTCGGCTACAATTTCTTGTGACCTGGTTGCTTCAAAAGACCCTTGTTGGTCTAGCTTTTGCCTTAGTGGTGGCGGAGGTGGCTCCAGTGTAACCGGTGATAGGCCCAGAAGCCTTCGTGACCGGTGGAGATCGTGATCCTCCACTGTGTGAGAAGATCAAAGACACCCTAGGGATTTATATTCGTTCAAAAAACAACACACACTAAAAAAGTCCCTCCAAGATAAAACAAGCAAACACTAAACTAGTTGGAAGAACAATTACAACAACCAACACTAGAGAAACTTACTGGTGAAAATGCAACTAGAACACGGAAGCACCCTCCGGGTATACTCTACAAAGCATGGCCCAATGTCTATCCTAGGTACCATGGTATACCCCCGCAGTCACCTATGTATGTCTCTAAAAAGATAGGCAACTAGGTTGCCAGTGCGGGAACAGTCACCAGGTGGGTACAGTCGAAAGTTGGGTAGACCACAATGAGCAGGGTATCAAGCCCGAAACCTGTAAAGGGTATCAAAGGCAAGTGGTCTGGAAGACAACTAAGGACCTTGAACGGATTCGAGACCCATGAAGCTCCGTGGCAAATGCAATCGATGGAATCCCAAGACAAGCCCTCTATATGTGTTCTCCACTACGATTGGTCAAACTTTGGAGGGGTTATCTCTGCTACCTTTCCGCATGTGACCTTGTGTTTAGCCCCTGTGTTAGAGGGGGGTCCCATATAACTTTCATGATACTGGACTTTGACACTCCCTAACTCAGACTCCAATGTTTGATTTAATGGCCTTGAAGAGTTTCCTCTCCAACCTAATTCAAGGCCCTAACCCTAAACTAGTTGGTTGACCCTACAAACATAAAAAGTCTAATGAATTTTAGATTTAGCGTTAATTTTTATGGCTTGTCTTAAGTCAAAGGTTATGAAAGTGAAACTAGTGATGTTTGAAAGATGAAAGCAAAATAAACAGAAAGATGGAAACAAAATACCTTCACTTAACTCAAATCTTAAACAACTTTTCAAACTTAAAATTTTTCTAAGATCTTTGAACAACAAACTCAAAGAAGGATTTCACTCGCCTATGAGCTACTTATGATCTAAGTAAACCATCAATAACTTATGAAAGAAAAGACTTTTCCCTGGTTACTAATGCAAAACAACACTATTTAACCAAACAAAGAAATAAAAGTTTTTTTTTTTTTATTTGAATGCTCACAAAGAAAAAAGGAAAAATATCAACAATTAACAACCAAGAAAACTTCTAGCCTAAGTGCAGATCGCAAAGAGTCACTTTAAAATCCACACATAAGAAAATTAAAATTGGACTCTCACACTTGTCTAAAAACCCTATAAAAGAAAATTTTGAGGAAAAATTCTTAATGAAAAAGAAAGTTATTGCTGTGATCAAACCTAAGTTACTGACCACTATGACAGAGACCCAAAAACCTAAGAGGTATAACTCTTGTCAAAGGAAAGGATGACTGCCTCACCTTCAACAAAAATTTTCACCACAAGCACACTGTTGAGAGTTCAACAACAAGCGTGTGCACGCGAGCTGTGTAAAGTCCGAGCAAGTCTACACACATGTTGGCCTTATATAGGCTGCGTGTATCTCTGAAACTTTGAGACAAATGAAAGGCCAAGCAATCCAGCCCAGGTAGAGACTACTGGTACTAAGAAATAGGATCTCTTGAAGACTTAGACACTTACTTTAACATAAAAAAGAAAAAAATTCAAGGAAAACTTCATAGAACAAACCAATCAGAGGTGAAACCTAAGCTATAGATTGCAAACAACAAGACTAGAAAGAGTTCCAAAAAACCCATGTGAAGGACTATTTCTGACAGGGGAGAGGAGGACTGCCTCTCTAAAAGAAATTTTCTGGAATCATACACACGAATGACACTTCCTTAGCTAGCATGTATGTGCGAGCTGTGAGAAGGTAGGGCATGGGTACACTCATGCATACCTTATACAGTCTGCATGTACCTCTGTGGGTCTCGAAAAAGAAAAAAAATGCAGTCAAGCAAAGAAACAGAGATACTTGGTATGGAAGACCAGAATCTCTGTTAGCTCAGACTTTTGCAGAAACTTTAAAAATAAGGAATGAAACCAGTTTTTAAAAATACCCAAAAAATATTCCCAGAAACCTTAGAGATCCCCAGTATGGTTGCCAATTCTTTTGTGAGCAGGAAATCCCTCTACGGACTAGCACTTAGGTTTTTATCATGCATGCAGAAAAGACCTAAAGATTCCTACTTTCTACCGTCATCTCGGATCTAATCCCCATTATTATTAAACAAATACGTAGTTAAGAAGATCAAGTGAACATACATTATTTTGGGCGTTTGATATCGATCCCTCTTCACGCGTGGTCGCTCTTTGACTGCAACTCTCCTCCCAAGGCTAACCTGCATTCATAAAAGACAAACAAAGAACTCCATATGCATTTGATCTACATATTAATGGGTTAGAGATTTAATTGACATGTGCGCAATAAACAATGAAAACCTCATATGGTGGGATGGGAAAAGTACTTCTTTATTATTAACTTCACTAAATAAAGTTACAATGATGAAGCTGGCCACTGCTCCACGAACTTGGTCCTGGGCTCCTCTTCAACTATCCTCCAACTGCTTTGCTCTGTACTTCTCTTTGCACAAGGATGGATAAAGGTTGGGACAAGGGGAATGCTCAATTGGGTATAGT
Organism: Picea engelmannii; assembly: GCA_009831015.1. NCBI lineage: Eukaryota > Viridiplantae > Streptophyta > Pinopsida > Pinales > Pinaceae > Picea > Picea engelmannii. Next base: position 215,270 of record ML787567.1, read on the forward strand.
CTCTTTACTATAATTTTTCCTCTTCCAAATGGGACCCCTAACCCTTATTTTATAGGATAGAAGAAGCTAGGTATTTGGTCGAATGTTCATCCATGCATGGCCGAAAGGTTTAGTTAACTTACCCAAAGCTGTGTGTTATGTCAACAACTTTGATTTTTTCGTGCTTTTGTAGGTACACACGGGTTGTCTTGGGTTAGCTAGCGTGTACATGCGTGCAGTAATGTAACAGGGTGTGTGGGCCTTTATAAAAAGGGTTTTTAAGAAGATTTGTTCAACAGTGTTTTGGAAAATAAGGAATCTGAGATGGCCTGATGCTAGGTAAGCATGTCTGGTGCAAATTAGAGTTATAACAGTATATGGACCACTTTTGATGGCAGACATTTTGCAATTTTCCTTATGTCTGCATGAACTATAGTGGCTTATGATTAGTGTGGATGATTGTATCCTTCCCAATAATGTAATGTCTCCATTGGCGACAGGATTTCACAATGGAGTAAATTTCTTTGCCGTAAGTAGGGTACTTATGGACAAGATTTTATAGTGTCTCACTATGAAAGGCCACAGGGTGGTCGTGCTGGGTGAGAACGATGCCGACAACATATTATGAAGCATTTGAATCGATCTCAAAGGGATGTTGTAGGTCCAGTAGTGAAAGTATTGGGGCTGAGCATAAGCGTTGCTTCAAATCATCGAATGCTTGTTGTTGGGACCAGCCCCACACAAATATTTCCTTACCACCACCCCTGGTTACTTAGCCAAGGGCCCATGTAATATGGGATAATCCCAACACGAACCTGCAGTAGAAATTGGTAAGGCCCAAGAATCTTTGAAGCTCAATAAGTGTGGTTGGGGTTGGTCGGTCATGGATGACTTGGATCTTGGATGGATCCACATGTACACCATGTTGATCAATGATGTATCCTAGGTAATGGAACATGTCCATGCTGAAGGATCATTTTTCCAAATTGGCATATAGCTTGTGCTATCGTAGGGTGTGCAGAACCTGTTGAATATGTTGCAAGTGTTCTTCCCAAGTCTTGTTGTAAATGAGAATGTCATCCAGATACACCACTACAAAAGTATTGGTGAATGGTCGTAGGATATCGTCCATCATCCTCATGAAAGTGGTTGGAGAATTTTTCAAGTCAAAGGGCATGACCAACCATTCTAAAAGACCTTCCTTTGAATTGAAGGTAGTCTTCCATACATCTGTCTGTTCTATCAGGACTTGGTGGTAGCCAGACTTCAGATCAATCTTAATGAAGTATTTATCCCCCGTGAGTTGATCAAGGAGGTCATCAATTCAGGGAATCAGGTACCGGTTTCTGACTGTGATTTTAGTCAGGCCATGATAATCAATGCAGATTCGTAGGGTTGCATCTTTCTTTTGTACTAGCATGATTGGGCTCCTAGAAGGTGATGAGTTGGGATGGATGTTCCCCTTGTGGAGCATTTTTTGGATCTGAAGCTTGATCTCCTCATTCTCTAACAGAGAGAAGCAGTATACTGGCCCATTGGGTAGCGGTGCATCAAGGATCATATCGATGGGGCACTTGACCTGACAGTGCAGAGGTACCCTGGTAGGTGAGGAGAAGATATCTGAGTATGCTTCCACGACCTTATCCACTTGATTTTTCTGTGTGGATAGGTCAACCATGGAGACCCTAGATGTGGCTGAGATATTTCACTCATTATGAGAGTGAATAACGAAGAAGACAGACTTCCTCGTATGAGATATGACCTTCCTACATTTCTTGGCAGAGATCAAGGAAATAGCACTAGGTGGGACTGCCTCCAGTATCCTGTATAATTTCTTGTTCAAAGTAATAATAACACTGCGAGGCCTAGACTCATATATAGCATGGAGTTTCCATAAACATGGTTGGCCCAAAAGAACATTACAAACTTCAATAGGGGAAACATCACACAATACCTCATCTTTGAAGGGCTTGATGCCATATAATAGGAAACATTGTTGGCTAATGCAGATGTCACTTCCTTGGCGGAGCCATTCGATGGTATAGGGTTGCAGGTGTGGCGTTTTCAGTAGGGAGAGTCACTTGACAACCTCTACTGAGATGAGGTTCTTCTAGCTACTTCTATCAACGATGAAGTGTAGCAATGTACCATTTACCCACATCTGTGAATGAAAAGGGCACTCGCCTTCCTCTGGCTCATCTGGTTCACTTAGTTGGAGCTTGGTGGTAGTAACGGTAGCACTAGATTCTGCATCAATGATCCATCTCCCCCTTTTTGGTTCTAACTCAAAGTCAGAACCCACATCTAATTCAGAGGCTTTCACCTCAGCTACCAGTGACTTCTTTGACTAGAAATCAAATGTGTTATGCCAGGGGCTATTATGGAAGTTGCACCACTTCTCGGTATCTTTCTTTGTCTTTCTAGTGTCCTTCTTTTCTTGCGGCCTGGACCAGTTGTCCTGAGGTGGTCTATATTTTATCTGTCCTTTGTTCTGTGGGTTGGGGCCACCCTTTCCTGGATTTTTATCTAAGGGGTTCCTGAGCCCAAATTGTCGCGTTTTTTGTTTGATCTTCTACTCAATTTTGACGGCATATCGGTAGTCGCACCCAAGGATGAGATGTCCAAAAACTCCATTTTGTCCCAAATTTATCTATGAAAATCATAGTGAAACTTGAGCACCATATATCGCTCAAAATATTTTATACCCATCTTGGTGCACAAGGTATGGAAGATATTTGTGAACTCGGGCACTGCTTGGTCTCTTTCATGTTGCAGTGTGGTCCATTTTATATACAAGTCATCATAACTTCCAACAGGGTATTATTTTTCCTTAATATCATCCTTGAAGGACTCCCAGTTGATCATGTCTATAAATAATGAGGGTTCCTCTATTTCCTTCTACTCACAGAATGTTTCCCACCAATATTTGACACAGGGAACGACTTTGAGGAGTGTAAAAGTAATATTTTTTCTATTCGAGAAGCTATGGACAGAGAAATAACCTTCTAGAACATTCAACCATTTGTCTACAACATCTGTGTCTATTTGGCCTTCAAATATAGGAAGAAAAAAGTTTATTTGTACCTTGAAGGGGGTGGCACCTCCATTTGAGGAATATGTGTCACATGTTGGTAGTCGTCGAAGGATTTGCGCAAAACTATCCATCATCTTGTTCCTCTATTGTGTGAGGAATTCCCCGAGCAACATTTTGAAGGGATATCCTATCACGCCATCTTTCTTTTATCCCACCACGAGAGGTCACTTGGGTGTGTGAGAGATTTTGTCCTCAAGAGAGATAAGCTCAAGACCCAATTCTTTGTACCCTAACCTCGTTGGGGACATGCATTAAGAACGAAAAGGAGTGACCGCTATGATACCACTGATTCAGATTTTATGAACAAAATGAAATGAATATAGATTATTATCAAAATATGCTTAACACATAATAACATATATACAATAAAACTAGTTTCTATTCAATAAGGAAATAAGATGAAACAATAAAATGTAGTGGGAAACAAGCTTGCTATAATGGTGGCAGCTTATCTTTGAGATGATATGTGATGGTTGTGTTCATTCGCCAAAAGATGATTACAATGAGGCTCTCAAGGCCTTTTTACAATAAACAAGAAATTTCAAAAACCGTAGACATCCAAAAACCTAACCCTTTGATATGAAGCGCCAAAACTCATGAGGGCCCCATTTGGGTATAGTACATCAACTTCCCAGGGTCGTAACTTTTGCATACGATCTATGTTTTAGGTGCATGATAGCCCGTTGGAAAGGTCTATCCAAGGAATACACATGTTGCAAATGGATATCTGTACATATGTTCACTATGGCAAGCCCTAAAAGCACTTTTTAGGGCCTCAAAATGACCTCAGAAGTCAAGGACCCGAAAACTAGGAAAATATTGCCGAAATGGAAAACTACCAACATGAGCTAGTTGGAATAGGTAGGAGGCCATATAAATCCATATAGATAAAAACACTTCATTGGGGAAGCTTTCACTCTCCGTGTCTGTGAGGAAATATGGTTCAAGAAAGGAAAGTTACCTTCCAGTCTTTGCAACAAGTTCCTGGTTCCCAAGCACCAAGACCCTGACTGGAGCCAAGGAATCCCGGTGGCATGGATAAAGGAATACTAGAAAGGGGCCCTAACAACAGTACATATATATATCACAGGTGAGGGTCGATTCAACATTGTTCACTGCTATCACCTTTGTTTCCTTATGCATCTAAGTGGAGACAGAGAGCTTAATTTACCATATTATCTTCTTAAGATCCTAACAAAAATGGCCAGGAGGGTTCAAGGTCACCATGAATCTTCTCACATAAGCATGTATCATTAGGGTTTGATTAAATTGTTGGTAAATTTTTCTCTCGAGGAACTTGAAATTCCCTTGGGTTATTTCTGGAAGTTTATGGGATTGAAAGAACAGGAGAAGGTGCCCAATTTAGAGAATGAAGGTGATGCAAGTGAGGAGGTTAGGGTTTCTTTAAATCCTAGGAGCTTTATGAATCATTTCCAACCCATAGTGAGTAAAGGGAAAGGCCCTAAAACAAGAAATATGCCCTCGAAAGCATAAAATCCAGAAACCCCCATAGAGGAGTCCCCTCGCATGCAATTGAGGTCTTGTACAAAAAAGGGGAAGGAAAAAAAAAGTGGAAAAGTTGCCAGCTTGCACCCACCTACACTAGAAACACCACATAGGTCTCTATCATCCATCGATTCAGAGGAAAAGCTAGAAACCACCATCAAGAAGCAACCAAATAAACATGTGACCCGAATGAGAGGTAAAATTGGTCCTAGTTCATGCAAGAAGGAAGTAATTAAAGGGAAGGATATTCCTATAGAATATTCACCTAAAACACCCTCTGCGGCTAGATAGGACATGAAAAGGAAGGGCAAGAAAAACATTGAATTTCCAAGAAAACCAAATAGAAAGACTAGAATTATGAATTAGTTGAGGTTGAACTGCAAGGATCTATTCAATCCATCACTAAACTACCCCCATCCAATTCTGATCGAAGATGATGATAGTCCAAAATTTTTTAGTATGGAGGAAATGGCAGTCAATGAATTGAAGGGAATGATAATGAAAAAGGAGAAATCAAAGTCTAGTGAGAATGAGGCTGCAAAACACCATTTGAGGCAGTGAAAAAAGAGTATCCTTCAGAATCCATTCAACATGGAATACATGATTATGGATTTGATCCTGAGAAAGATTCTATTTTCACTTCGCCACATGAAGGGGATCCTTACCACAATTTACAAGACATTAAACTTGAGGTTAAAGCTGACATTGTGGGAGAAAATGGGACCACTAAAGGGACTAAAGGGAAAGAACCTGAGTTTATACACAGTCATAATATGAGGACAAGAAGAAGAGTAATGGATGACCACAACAAGTTTAGCATAGAGCAATAAATGAAGAAGATGTAGTTTGAAGTCAAAATAGAGAAGGTCGATGACAACCAACAAGTGCATAAAATGAATCTTCAACTCCAGACCTTGCAACAACACAAGCAAGAATTGGAGAAATTGCACTCCAGACTACAAAAGAAGTATCAAAGACTCCAGAAGAAGCACCAGAAGACTTGCTTCTTTCTAAAGGAGATAATTTGGAGTACCTAAAGAAGCTACCAACACATCTAGTTATATCCCAGTTGGCCTCCAATAATGCACATGGACACCAGTGCTCGATACATAACTTAGTTCTGTCACTCCTAGTCGATTTTTTTCAAAGTTCAGTTCACTCCAGCATATGCATCAGTCTGTTTTTATTGCTAGTAGCAGTTTTTCATTGTTTAAAGTTTAAGACTGTTTTAATTAAGGCACAATAAGTGGTCATTTGTGTTTGATATGAACCACATCTTTTGTTAAGTCAAGTTTGAAGTATACATTACTATACTCTAGCAGTATTTTAGTTAAGTCAATAAGTTGTATTCCAAATGATAGTGTAGAGTTAAGCCTCAGTTCCATATGAATGAGAGCCTCTACAACTTTGACAAATATGCAATTTTGTATGTTTTGAGGGTTCAGTTTTTTGGGAAGGAAATCAATATATCCACTGGTTGAACCTGTTCCATGATTAGAAAAAATATCTCTACCTGGTGAATATGCTCTTGATGACCGTGCGTTTTATGTTCAAATATATATGTGTTTTTCTCTTATCTTGAATACAATTTTTGATGTCTGAAAAGTACATTTCATTTTCCTTTCATCTATTGTATAACTCATCTTTATTGATATGCAACTTGTAAAATAGACAATTCTTTAGTGAATATTTTTTTTTATTTGAACTTGTGGAATTAATTGTGTTTGGATACTTGTTTAATGCCTTGAAATATTATTTTAAGACTTAAACTTTGTACAACAGATAATTCATTGAGTTGTGTGTTGTTCTTCCTTTGTTCATCCCTCTATTTTCTCACTTGTCTATCATTTGTGTGCCACCAGCCAAGGAGACCCTAAACCCATATCATTTTTCCAACCTAACCATGGTTTTTTCTTGGTAAAAACAACCCTCCAACTGACCAACAAAATAAAATTATCAAAAAAAAACCAACCATTCCAAACTTGAGGTGGCTTAGCTCTTCCCTTTAGTAGTCAAGTGGAGACCTTAGGACCAACATCTTCTAGCGTTGTTGTCGATGAACAGAGTAATGAAATATATTTCCCTGGGAGAACAATAATGATCAGATATGACCTTTGATGGTGAACAAAGATCAGACACTTTCAAAATGTCATCTTTCACCTAGCGACTCCACTAAGTAAGCTTCACAAACGAAATACTGGATCCTAGGAAATGGATCAAGAGATCCAAATATGAGCACATCAAAGACACCATGGCTCATCCTATCCCCAATAAGGACACAATAGTCTCTAAGCCAGAGAGACAACTAAGAAAACCCACCTTAGTTAATATATATACCTCATCCTTCAAGGGTAAAGCTGCAGCTAAAGAATCTACCTTTCTCCATTATCACAAGAAGATTTAATTTTCTATCCCTGAGAATCACATTTCCAAGGAACCTCAGATACCTTCAACCCCTACCGCTACTTCATCATCCAGTCTAGCATCCACCACTGTATCTCCAAGCAAACCTCAGATTCCTATTGCCCAAACAATGGTTGTTAACAGGATGGATGCCATAATTGTTGCCAGATATGCACCCCTAGTTTTTCCTGTATGATTACATGCACTCCCAACCACATATTATATGAAATATTTGCCAATATATAATTCAGAAGGGGATGTCACAGCTGAGGAACATTTGGTAGCCTTCTACATCTTTGCAAACAACTTCAGCATTGAGTATGCAGATGTGTGGATGAGATTGTTTGTATAGAACCTGGATGGGGAGGTAAGGAAATGGTTTCAGGATATCCCTCCAACATCCATTACAGATATTGATGCGCTAGATGAAGCTTTCATAAATAAATGGGGGATATAGAAGAGATTATTTGTATTACATCACTGAGTTTGGGGCCCTTAAGAGAAAGAATGGTGAGTCTATTTCAAACTTCACCAAGAGATTCAATCAGATGTATCGTAGAATCCCAAATGAGATCAAAATAGTTGAATCCTCTACCAAGATCACTTATGTCAATGCATTTGATGTAGAATTATGCCTTATGTTGAGGGAGAGAATATCCACCACCTTGTTTTCCATGAAAGAAGTAGCCATTGAGGTTGAGTCCAACATCTTAACATAAAAAAGGGTAAAGACTAGATCTGATAAAGACAAGAAGAATTAGAGGGAGGATTATCGTGCCTCCTCTAACCCAACTACATTTGATCCTAAACTCGATGAGATGACCAAAACTTTGAAGGATTTGACATCTGAAATAAATAAGATGAAATGGGAATCTAAGCAACCAAACAGATCTTTTCAAGGGGCTGGGAACAAAAATTCAGACCAGTTTAGGAGGTCGAATGATGTCCCTCAGATAATGCAGAGAGAGAGGAGGAATGTTGATGATCAAAGAGTATTACCTCCTTTCCAAAACAATCAAATTGAGGAAATGGATGTAGATAGTGATGTTATTGTAATTTTCAATGAAACAAATTTTTACACTAGTCACTTAACGTGTAATATACCAGATATAAAAAGTATGCATAACATAAATAAAATGCTAGAAATGGAAGAATAACAACAATATAACTAGAACAATCACCACAATAGCACTGAAATGATATAAGAATAACAACAAAAATAACACTTTGATTCATAAAGAAATGTTCACAAGCCTCTTCACGGGGGAAACCTCCAGTTGAGTAGAGCTCAATTACAATAATATCCAAGCTAGGGTTCTCATACCCTTGACTCCTATTTATACTAAATATGTCTATCAGAAGAAGCATCTAGAGGAAGATCCTTCTAGAAGAGGAAGCTTCTATTAGGTCTTCTTACATTCGAATTATTCTATTTTATTGCAAGGCCTTATTAATATTGACCTTTATTACATCCGAATATATTGTTCTACCTATGTGTGGGTTAGGACCCTAACATGTCCTCCCCCTTAAAAACGGCCTTGTCCTCAAGGCTTGAGATGTGGAAATTACTGCAGAATGGTAGTTTGTTCCCAAGTGGCATCTGTTGAAGTTGTATCTTTCCACTGGACTAACACTTCCTTGATGGTTCTCTACCACAGGAGATGCTCACGCTGGTCCAAAAATGCTTATGATTGTATCCAAATGGATCCTTCTTCGGCTAACTCGAGAAGGTTGGTTTGAATTTGGCACTTATTTTCAATCACCTTCTTTAAGCATGAAACATGAAAAACAAGATCCAGCTTCTAATGACTAGGTAAAGCTAACTGATAGGCTACTTGTCCCACACACTTGAGAACGGTATAAGGACCATAAATTTTGGGTGCTAGCTTCTGACAATTCTCATCCTTGAGTCGAAGAAACACTTGATCCCCTTCTGCAAAATGACGTTCATATCGACCTTGATCTGCTTGTTGCTTCATGCGATTCTGTGCCATGACGAAATTCTCTTTGAGGGTACAGAGAATAGCCTCTCAAACTGTAAGTGTTTGGTCAACAACCTGGACCTTCGAGACACCAGGTAAGTATGAGAGAACCAAATTTGTCTTATGTCCATATACCGCTTCAAAAGGAGTCATGCATGTAGCTGTATGGTATAAAGTATTGTACTACCATTCAGCTAGGGGTAACCATTGAGCCCACTGATTTTGATTTTTTGAGGAAGAACAACTCAAATATGTCTCCAAAAACTTGTTGACAACTTCTATTTGACCATTAGTCTGGGGATGATAAGATGAGCTGAGATGCAATTGGGTGCCTTGTAGCTTGAACAATTCTTGCCAAAAATTGCTTGTGAAAGTTGGGTCACGATTAGAAACAATAGAGTGTGGCATGCCATGAATCTTGAAGACCTGATTCATGAAAATTTGAGCCACCATGGAGGTTGTAAACGGGCGTTGAAGAGAGAAGAAATGAGCATACTTGGAAAGGCGATCAACAACCACCATCATGACTGATTTATTTCCCGATTTGGGTAAGCCAGTAATAAAATCCATAGAGATATCCTTCCAAATAGTAGGTGGAATCGGGAGCGGTTGTAGTGTGCCCATATATTTGACTGTTTCTCCCTTGTTGCATTGACACAAATCAAATTCAACAACAAAATTACGAATGTCCTATTTCATACCATCCTAGAAAAAGGAACGTTTGACCCTGTCATAGGTTTTGGTGAACCCAGAGTGCCTTGCTGTGGGTGTAGCATGAAGTTCAGAAAGTACCGTGGATTTAAGATTTGATTGTTTACTTAAATACAAATGGCCTTTGTATCAAATCTCATCATGGATCCAAGAGTACCCTGGGGAAGCTGGAACATTGGACTGCAATTGTTGGATTAGATGCGAAATTTTGGGATCTTTTAGCCATTCCTGGCGAATGGCTTGGAGCCAATCTAGTACAATGAAAGAAAGAGAAAAAAGGGATCCTTCATCTTCATATTTGCGGGAAAGTTCATCCACAACCACATTTTATTTTCCTTTCTTTTAAATTATCTCATAATCATATCCAAAGAGCTTAGTCACCCATTTTTGTTTCTCCAGGGAGGAAATGCGTTGTTCTAGAAAATACTTGAGGCTTTGATGGTTTGTCTTAATTTGGAAATGTTACCCCAATAGATAAGGGCGCCATAGATCAACGACATGTAGAATAACCAACATTTCATTTTCATAGATGGATTTTCCTAGATTTCTTTCAGATAGTTGCTTGCTGGTAAAGGCCAAAGGTCGACCCTCTTGCATAAGGACAAAACCAATTCCTTTCTCCGAGGCATCACATTCAAACACAAAGGTCTTTGTGAAATCAGGAAGGGCCAGGACTAGATTGGTGCACATGGGCATCTTCATGGTGTGAAAATATTGAGCAATGGCTGGAGTCCAAGTGAAAGAGTTCTTTTTTACGAGAGCAGTGAGAGGTGCTGCAATCTTTCCATAATTCTTAACAAACTTGCGATAATACCCTCTTAAGCCCAGAAATCCATGCAATCTCTTGAGAGTCTTTAGGTGAGGCCAGTCTTGCATAGCTTCAATCTTTTTAGGATCCACCTTGATGCCATCCTTGCCGACCAAATGACCCAAGTATTCTACTTCTGAGGCACCAAAAGCACATTTAGACTGTTTCAGGAAAAGTTGGTGCTGACAGAGTAGATGGAGAACTCGATCCACATGAGCAATATGGTTTGTCTAGGTTTTTCTATATATGAGGATATCATCAAAGAAAACTAAGACAAAATGGAGGAGAAAAGGACGGAAGACATGATTCATGAGGCTTTGGAAGGTGGAAGGGGAATTACATAAGCCAAAGGGCATGAACAAAAACTCATAGTGGCCCTCATGAGTTCTAAAGGAAATCTTGGGAATGTCTGCCTCTTTCATACAGATCTGGTGGTAGCCTGAACGAAGATCAAGTTTAGTAAAGAATTGGGTGCCACTCGATTCATCCAGAAGGTCATCAATGGCAGGAATGGGAAATTTTTCTTTAATGGTAAGTTTTTTGAGGGCACAAAAGTTAGGACACATTCACCAAGAACCTTCTTTCTTCAGGACCATGATGACAAGAGAAGAGTAGGGGCTTGTACTAGGGCAAATAACGCCTGCTTTAAGGAGTTCCTGGACCATTTTCTCAATTTCATTTTTTTGGGAAAAGGGGTGACGATACAACGAATATTGGGAGGAAGGCTTTCTAGTACAAGGGGAATGGCATGATCATGAACACCACGGGAAGGAGGGAGTCCTTGGGGAGTGGAAAAGACTAATTGATGTTTAGAAAGGATGGCTTGGAGGTCTTGTGGCACCGAGGGTGTCTCTATTGCTTGTATGGCATGGAGTTGGGCGATAACACCAGAATGACCTTTTTTTTGCAACTTTTCCATGCGATGGGAACTAATGATCTCAGGTGAACTGAAGGTGATGCCTTGGAAATTATATTGGTGGCCCTCCTGGTCGAATTTCATGGTTAAGTCCTTAAAATCCATGAGAATGGGACCCAAAGTCCTTAGCCAGTCTACACCCAACACAATGTCACAACCTCCCATGTCGATAGAAAACATATGGGATTTCAGGTGGTAGTCACCAATTTGGAGACACACATTTTCACAATGCCCTGCACATTTCATGGAACCACCATTGGCAATCATGATTTGGAAATTATTGACGACATGGATGTAGCAATGAGTTTCTTAGGCAATGTGGCGATGAATAAAATTATGGGTGATGCCACTATCAACCAGAATGATGACCTTCTGATGCTTGATGTAACCGATTAGCTTGAGGGTTTGGGGAGTGGAGAATCCAGTGAGAGCATTGAGGGAAATGACTAGTTCTACTTCGGGAGGGTCTGAGGGAGGGGTGATGTCAGTGGAAATAGGTGACTCAAGCACAAGGGGAGTTTTGACATCCTCTTCTGAAATATCCTCGGAGAAGGCCATAAAAAGCTTTTGTTCCTTACACTTGTGGCCTGGGAAATATTTGTCATCATAATTATAACAAAGGCCTTTGAGTTGGCATTCAGCGATTTCATCCCTGGTCAATTTTTGGATCTTTAGTGGAGCAGAGGGAGTAGTGGGATTTACTGGTTTAGGGTGAGGGATAAAGGAGGGTTTTCGGTTTTGAGAAGATACAACCTATTGTCCTTCTTTATCTCTTTTAGTAGCCTCCACCCAACTCTGAGGCCGAGCCATGAGGACATGGGCCCGAATCTCATCCTTGAGGCCACTGATAAAACACTCTCAGAAAAAGGCATCAGACATGCCCTCTGTCTAAAAAGCCAGGCACTCAAAGGCAGTTATAAAGTCTTCCACTGCTCCTAATTGTTTCAACTTTTTCAAATGGACCAAATGGTTAGTGTCAGTGTCAAAGCGTTCATAAATCTCTGCCACAAAGTGTTTCCAAGAAATATACCCTTGACGGGAAGTTTTTTTCCATTGCCACCATTTCCAACGTTCTTGATCTAGATGGAGAAAACCATACCGGAGTTTGGCCAAGTCATCTGTAATGCCGTATGAAGAGAAATAATGTTCCATTTGGGTTACCCAACCAGTGGGGTCTGAGCCATCAAATTTGGTCACATCCACCTGCGAAAGGCGTAGGTCACGTTGAAAGTGATGGTTGTGAAAGTTATGGGAATGAGAGGAATGCTCACAGTCAGTATGTGGAGGTGAGTCAGAGGAAGGGTTATCTGTAGGGATATGAATCTTGTTGCAGAGTGACAAAAAGACAGATTCAAGTTGGTAGGTTAGGTCTTGTTTGATTGCCTCCATTGAGGACTACATGGTTGTATTGATGGCGATGACATTGGCACTGAGGTGTTTCACTTCTTGTTGGGTCTCGGTGAGACTATATTGCAAGGTATTGAAGCAAGCTTCCAAGTCTTGGCTACCGGTATGGGCCATGAGGACGAGGGAACCGAAAAGGGGCGGGTGGGGTCAATTTTTTTTTTTTCTGAAAAATGATATGTATGAATGTGATATAGGTGAAGAGATGAAGCCAATGGAATAGGTCTCAAGTAATGGTGAAAACATTTCCAGACCATTTTTTTTTACACATGCGGAGTTATACTCCGATTTGAAGAATACTGCAGTGATGAAATTCCCAAATGGTTAACCAGTAAGAACTGTATAGTGATTTGGCAATCCGAACACAGTTGCGCGACAATAGATCTTGTATTTTTTAATTTGTTTATGTTTTCATCCCCAAGGGTTAGGTATTCAAGGGTTCTACAGACAAGGGTTTGCCCTGTGCTATAGCTCTCTAATATACGTGTGGGGTCCAACATTAGTACTCGACGCAATATCTCAGGGCACTAACTAAGGAGGATAGACCATACCCTTAGTCATACTACCCGACTACCCAGGTACTAGAGAGTATCTTTCCGAGTGTTGTTCTCGGTGACACTATAACAGTCAGGCAGTCGATCGGTTTATCTAAAGAGGGATTCAGGTAATCTAGGCCGATTCGTACACAGGTGTTTTTTTATGCACTACCACTCAAATGGATACCAACAGGGGTTACAAGGGTGGCCAACAGATGTGCTCTTAAGTACCACTTGTATTTCCTACGTGTAGGAATCCCTTAACCATGGGTTTATGCATGTAATGATAGATATTTGTGGCTTAAAGACACCGGAATGCGTCTCTACCCTGAAAAAAAAATTAACCCACACTTTCTGTCGAGGAAAGTGCTCTGATACCACTTGTAATATACCAGATATAAAAAGTATGCAAAACAAAAATAAAATGCTAGAAGTGGTAGAATAACAACAATATAACCAAAAAAATCACCACAATAGCACTGAAATGATATAAGAATAACAATAGATATATAACTTTGATTCATAAAGCAATGTTCACGGACCTCTTCAAGGGGGAAACCTCCAGCTGAGAAGATCTCTATTACAATAATATCCAAGCTAGGGTTCTCATACCCTCAACTCCTATTTATACTAAATATGTCTATCAAAAGAAGCATCTAGAGGAAGATCCTTCTAGAAGTGAAAGCTTCTATTAGGTATTCTTACATTCGACTTATTCTATGTTATTGCAAGGCCTTATTAATATTGACCTTTATTACATCCGAATATATTGTTATGCCTATGTGTGGGTTAGGACCCTAAAATAACACATAAATATTATGAGGTAGCACAACTGTCGAATTAATTTGATATTGAGATAAGGGAAGAGGGAGTTATTCAAGGCCAACCCAAAAATAAATATGATTTGAGTCCTAGAACATGCACTCCCAAATCCACCACCTCCGATCAGAAAAAAAAATAAAAAATAGAGGTTTATCCCAAGCCTAATCCAAGCAAGGGTACATTGACTAAATCTCACCAGCCTCCTCCATCTAAACCTGTTGTCCCTGAGGTGAAGGAAGTTGACTTGCCATAAGAATATTTTATCCTAGAGCATGAGTTGAGCAAGATCAATATCCTTGTACCTCTATCAGAATTGTTAAAAAATGAGCCTTTTAAAACATCTATTATGAAGGTTCTACAACCACCTACTTTTGTTGTAACTTATAATGTAATTAGCCTGTAGGATGAAAAACCAACCATTAATGTGGTCCCACATATTGAGGATGGATATGATGCTTCTCCACCTTTCTATATATCTTTAAATGTCCATGAAAATATCCTACATAATGGTCTCATGGACTCAGGTGCCTCATACAATGTCATGGATAAGGTTTTAATGGAGGAACTAGGTATAGAGATCACCAAGCCCTACCAAGACCTATACTCCTTTGACTCTAAAAAATTCAAATGTTTGGGATTAATAAAAGATCTGGTGGTTTCTTTGCAACAATTACCCATGAAGAGTGTAGTGATGGACATCGTTGTGGATGACATTCCCCCGAAGTTTGGTATGATTTTGTCTAGGATGTGGGACAAGAAGGTTGGAGGATCATTACAAATGGACCTCACATATGCTACCATCCATGTTTTCAAAGGAGAATATAGGAGGCTATACATGGAGGTTATATTGGTGTATATCATTAGTGACCATCAAAATCCAGGAAACCATCCAGTTTATAATGTTGAGGATTAGATCAAGTCATATGTTTTCCATTTAAATGATGATGAACCAGAAATAATAGTCAACAAATGCAAAAATCAGTCACTGGCAGATCAACAGAAAAAATCATGGAGGATTTATTTCGATGGCTCTTCATCAAAGGAAGGTTATGGGGATGGTATAGTCCTTATATCCCCTGTGTAGGAGGTAATAATTCTCTCTTATAAGTTGTAATTAGAGACTAATAATAATATAGCTGAGTACAAAGCTCTGGTGCTGGGATTGAGGGCTGCCAAAGACATGTCCATTGATAGTTTGGAATGTTTTGGTGATTCTGAGTTAATTATCAAACAATTCAAAAAAATATATCAAGCTAAGCAATAAAGGCTCAAACAATATAGGAACTAGGTGTGGGACCTGGTTGACAACTTCTTTCTGGAATTCAACATTTCCTTCATTCCTAGAGAGGGAAATCAGAAGGTAGATTCTTTGGCATTGGCTGCCAGTACCTTCAGACCTCCCAATAGTCCAAATATTAAGTATCATATGGAAGTCATACATAGGAAAACCATACCAGACAATGTAAAGAACTGGAAAGTCTTTAGTGATGACTTGGAGCTACAAAGATTTTTGCGGACCATTGAATAATTCTCCAATATCTCAATAGATCAAGAGGGTGAAGATGACAAATCATAAAATCAACAAACATATCATCTGTTGAACAAAGTGTATGGACACAACATTGTGGAATTTAAAACAAACCACATCCCTAGGGGTCTCGTACCACTAGAAAGGTTATTTGATAGTTACAATGTATCCAGAGAAGCTGCCATCGAAAATCAAGAAGAAGAAGTAATGGATTGCAACATCGGGACTGCTAAAAATTCCAAAATAGTCAAATTTTCCAAGGCACTAGATCCAAACCAAAAGGACATGTATGTCAGCCTCATGAAAAACATTTCCGATATTTTTTCATGGTCGTATGAGGATTTGAAGACATTTGGCACTGACATCATCTAGCACAAGATACCTCTGAAGGATGGTTCTAAGCCATTCAGACAGAATATTAGGAAATTTAATCCAATGTTGATGTCCATAATTGAAAAAGAGTTGAAACAAATTCTTGATGCCAGAATTATTGTTCCCTTGAGGTATTCGTATTGGGTGGCCAACCTGGTACCTGTGAGGAAACAGAGTGGGGAAATACACTTGTGTGCTGATTTCCAAAATATCAACAAGTGTTCTCTAAAGGACAACTACCCCCTACCCAATATGGACCATATTTTTCAAAGGGTAGTAGGCACCCACAGGATTTCCTTGCTGGATGTATACTTTGTTTATAACCAGATAGAATTATGTGAATAAGACAAAGAAAAAAAAACATTCACCACCCCATGGGGGCATTCATGTACGAAAAAATTCCCTTCGGACTGATGAAAACAGGGGCCACCTTTCAGAGGGCTATGGACATAACCTTTGTGGGGGAGAAAGACAAATTTATGGTTATATATTTGGATGACATCACCATTTTCTCCAAATCAGATGATGAGCATTTACAACACCTTAAGCTGATTTTCTAAAAATGTAGAAGGTATGGGATCTATTTGAATCCCAGGAAGTCCCACTTTGCTATGCCAGAAGGTAAGCTCTTAGGACACATCATATCATCACGAGGAATAAAAATAGACCCTAAGAGAGTTGATTTCGTTAAGGATATTGAAATCCCCAGGAATAAGAAGTATATTCAGTCTTTTATAGGCATAATAATGTTTTTAGGGTGCTTTGTGCCAAACTTTTCTGAAATCATAAGGCCTATCACCAAGATGATGAAGAAAGATGTTTTTTATTAAGTGTTCCCTGGATGAAAAATAAGCATTCCAAAGGATCAAACAAGATTTGGTTGAAGCGCATGTATTAGTCATCCCTAACTATGCCAAAGAGTTATTTATCTTCTCTTTTTCCTCTGAGGAAGCCATTATTGCAGTAGTTCTACAAAAACATGAGGAAGCGCATGAATAGACCATAGCCTTTTCTAGCAAATCCCTCCAAGATGTTGAGCTGAAGTATGACCTACACATAAAACCCACCAATCTGATTAAGGGACATGGACTTGCCAAGTTTTTATCAGAATCAAATTGTAAGGTGTTGGAATTGCATCAGACCTTCACCCAATTAGATGCACCCATGACACAGTCTAGACAAGACAACATGCAAGTATCTGAAAAATACTTTTCTTCACCTTGGTACAAATATGTTATTTACTTTCTACAACATCTAGAATGTCCACCAGATTTGAAAAAGACGAGGGTCGGGTCTCTCAAATTAAAAGCTATAAAATTCTTCATTTTAAATTAGAACTTGTATTGGAGGGATCCTGTTGGCATCCTATTAAAATTCCTTGATGAATATGAATCTAAATAAGTCACAATAGATATGCACAAGGGAGTTTGTGGAGAACACCAACATTGGAAAGCCACATCCCTCAAGATCCTAAGGGAAGGGTACTACTAGCCCACCCTTTTCTCTGATGTATTTACCATAGTAAGGGCATGCAATGAATGTCAGCAGTTTGCAGGCAAACAAAAATTACTCTCACTGCCCCTAAAACCTATCACTACCAGTGGCCCCTTTCAACATTGGGGATTAGATTTCATAGGTGAGCTAAATCCACCCTCCAGTGGGTAGCACAAGTGGATTCTCACTACCACTAACTACTTTACCAAATGGATCAAGGTTGTTCCCACCAGGAATGCCACTGACAAGGTGATCATGGATTTCTTAGAGACCAATATCTTTGCCAAGTTCGACTGCCATAGAAAGCTTATAATAGACAATTCCTAGGCATTCAAGTCCAAATCCATGATTGACGTATGTGGTATCCATAAAATTACCTTAACACATTCCACACCCTACTACCCTCAGGGGAATGGGATGGTCGAGTCATCAAACAAGACTCTCATCAGAATCATAAAGAAATTTTTGAATGAAAACAAGAAATACTAGGACTTTAAACTGAAGTATGCCTTGTGGGTTGATAGGATCAGCACCAAGAGATCTTTGGGAACCTCACCATTTCATCTAGTCTATGGGATAGATGTTGTCTTCCCTACTGAACTCGTTTTACCAGTTCTAAAATTTTTGCAGTCACAAATTGAGGAGCCAAATGACATCCATAGGAGAATATTTCATATTATAGAGGTTCAACAAAAGAAAGAAGCACTGAATCGGATAACTGAGGCATACCAAAGCAAGATCAAATCAACGTTTGACAATAAAACCAAGAAGGAGATCCTTTAAGAAGGCAACTTGGTCTTGAGGTGGGATTCCATAAGGGATGAGAATTCTAAGCTTGGTAAGTTCGATAACCTTTGGTTTGGTCCTTTTAAGGTGGTTGAGGTTCTAAACAATAATACATTTTTTTTTCACAATCTAGATGATACTGAGATTTTTGGAGGCCCAGTAAATGGGTGCTTCCTGAAACACTATTTTGCTTGAAGGATGAGGGAAGGTCCCTCTTGTATGAAATATTCTTTTATTTTTCATTTTCACTTGATTAGTTAGTTTGTGTATGAATAAAGACTCCATATCCCAACAAATTCACTGGGATTGTAGTTACATTTTGAATTCCAGAGATTCATGGTTGAGAGACAGTGGGAGATATACATGGTTAGCAGACAGAAACATAGGTAAAAGAAGGAAGGTGGGAGCAATTTATTGATTTCCAAGGCACTGGTCTACTATTCTCAGCACCCCATAAGGGGTTTTTTCCCCCCAGTTGGAGCCAATATTGATACTGAAGTATGCACCCCTGCCCCTCCTCTCTCATTTCCCTATACCTTCATTAAAAAAACATTCATTTTCTATTGGTTAATGTTGGTCCCTCATTAATAAAAGACTCATTTTTATCATTACCTCTCTTAATTGATTTATTTTTACTCCTTTTTTTTTTCTTGAGGGATAATTACATTTTATGGTTTGGGTTTAAATACTTGTCATCAAAGTTTCCATAGGTTGAGCTCATAGTAGGTATTACAATGTTTTATATGCAGAACAGAGTTGATTGCAAGAACCAGGTTATTCTTGTAAACGAGGATTGGCGTGCTAATTTTTGAAATCATTTTATAATTTAATATGTTATTTTAAATATTTCAACCATTTGAATGGCGCTTGCATATGTGTGTGATAATAGACAAGTGCTTCCACACCATATTACACCTTGTTTCATCATTTCATAGCACTAGTTATGATCGTGAGAACTGTACCAGTTCATCATGGCCACTATAGCTTGAATCAAGGTTTAAACAACACACATGTATTGGTTTCAATATGAATAAATATGCATTCATTGCATTATTGACATTAGAGCTACTTCACCCACCATGGTTCATCCTTGAGAATGATGGAGATTGAATAGAACCGAGCCACAAGGCCTGGAATTGTTCAAAGCCATACCCAAAATTAAAGACATATCTGTAAAGGTCGAGTGGTATGATTTAATGTGTGCATTTGAAGGAAACCAAACAGGCTTGGCTATGCTCTTCACATAGACATTTGATGGCTTCTAGACCTTGCTTGGGGATACCTAGATTCATGTCACAAAACACTTCATTGGAGCAACTTGCGCTCTCCCTGCCTGTGGGGAAAGATGGTTGAAGAAAGAAAAGTTGTCTCTCGATCTCTGCAACAAGTTCTTGGTTCCTGATCACCAAGACCCCAACTGGAGCCAAGGAATCCCCATGGCATGGATAAAGGAAGACTACAAATGGGCCCTAAGAGTAGTACATATATATATCACAAACGAGGGTCGATTCATCATTGTTCACTGATATCACCTTAATTTTCTTATGCATCTAAGTGGAGACAAAGAGCTTAATTTACCATATTATCTACTTAAGAGCCTAACAAAAATGGCCAGGAGGGTTCAAGGTCATCCTAAATCTGCTCACAGAAGCTTGTACCATTAGGGTTTGATTAAATTGTTGGTAATTTTCGCTCTCGAGGAAATTGAAATGCTCCAGGATTATTTCTTGAATTCTGTGGGATTGAAAGAATAGGAGTAGTTGCCCGATTCTGAGAAAAAAGGTGATGCAAGTGATGAGATTAGGGTTTCTTTAGATCCTAGGAGCTCTATGAATTCTTTCCAACCCGTAGTGAGTAAAGGGAAAGGCCCTAAAACAAGAAATATTCCCTCGAAAGAATTAAATCCAGAAACCCCCATAGAGGAGTCCCCTCTCATGCAATTGAGGTCTTCTATAATAAAGGGAAAGGAAAAAAAAAAGTGGAAAAGATGCCATATTGCACCCACCTACACTAGAAACACCACATATGTCTCTATCGTCCAGCCATTCAGAGGAAAATCCAGAAACCCACATCAAGCAACAACCAAATAAACCCGTGACCTGAATGAGAGGGAAAATTGGACCTGGTTCATGCAAAAAGGAAGTAATTAAAGGAAAGGTTGTTCCTGTAGAATATTTACCTAACACACCCTCTCCAACCAAACATGATAGGAAAAGGAAGGGTGAGAAAAACATTGAATTTCCAAGAAAACTGAACATAAACACTATAATTACGAATTAGTTGAGGCTGAACTCCAAGGCTCTATTCAAGCCATCACTAAAATACCCCCAGCCAATTCTTATTGAGGATGATGACAGTCCCGAATTTGCTAGTATGGAGGAAATGGAGGTTAATGTCTTGAAGCGAATGATAGTGAAAAAATGATAAATCAAAGTCTAGCAAGAATGAGGCTACAAAAACACCATTTGTGACAGTGAAAAAGGAGTATCCTTCAGACTCCAATCAACAGAGAATATAGGATTATGGATTTAATCCCTAGCAAGATTCTATTGGCACCTCACCACATGTAGGGGATCCTTTCCATATTTTACAAGACATTAAACCTGAAGTTAAATATGACACTATGGGAGCACAGGGGTCCACTAAAGGGACTAAAGGGAAAGAACCTGAGGTTATACACAGTCATAATATGAGGACAAGAATGTTATAGCAATATTTGCCTCACCATTGCTATCTTGCACAGAGGGAATTTTTCCATTTCCCTATGCAGAATTATCATCCCTTTTTGATGAATCCAGAGCTAAAAATATACATTTTTCCACATATATGCTCCCTATCTAGTATACAAGATGCGTATACGCTTGTTGCTCCACTACAGCTCGTGTACATTGGTTTTTGTGCCAAAAAATACAAAATGAGGTCGGGTTTCCATGTCACGACAAAAGATCTCTGATCCTTGGCCTTCCATATACTGGAAACATTCTGACTCGATCGTTTAGTTGCATTCTGAAGGCTATAAGAGAAAAATTTGAAGCTATGGAAAAAAACAAGAAAGCATTCAACTTTGAGAGAAAAGTTACTCTGGAGAATTTACTTCATATTGAGTCTGCATCCCTTTGTCCCTCAAGTCTGAACACAATGTTTATCCCCCAAGCTCTTTCCATATTGTTGATAGGACCTCATTGCCTCTTTCCTATGATCTTGCCTTTGGTGGAGGATTGAAGTGGTGGAGACCCAGTTGGAAGGAACTTGGTTTCTTGGTTTCGAACCGTGCCAGCACAAAAGTCTATAATGTTGTCACTTATGTTGATAAATTATTAATAGAAACACTCCTTTCCCATCCTATTGATATCTTTCAAATATATGATTATTATCCATGGGTGTGTTTGTAATGTTTATTAATTGATTATGCTATCTGATGTGCTAACCCCTTTTGTATCATCACTATGTACTTTCTCTTCTTGTTTGTTGAGAACTTCTTGTAGGTATAAAGATTTGGGTCAAAGTTCTCAACGGTGGAACATCATCAAACGTTGGATCGAGGTAAGCCTCTTTCTTATATTTCACATTAGTTTATATAGCATATGTTGGAATTGAGTTGATTTCTGCAGTCATACCTGTCTGTTTTGGTTTACACTTGGCCATAGAGAGTTTTTCCCTTGTAACAAAGAAGCAAAGAACTGGATGACCACAACAAGTTTAGCACAGAGCAAGAAATGAAGAAGATGCAAGTTGAGGTCAAAACAAAAAGGGTACATGACAACCAAGAAGTGCATAAACTGAAGTTTCAACTCCAGACCTTGCAACACCACAACCAGGAATTGGAGAAATTGTACTATGAATTGCAAAAGAAGTATCAAAGACTCTAGAAGAAGCACCAAAAGACTTGTTGTTTTTTAAAGGAGATAATTTGAAGGAGTATCTAAAGAAGCTTCCAACACATCCAGTTATCTCCCAGTTGGCCTCCAACAACGCGCATGGACACCAGTGCTCAATATAGAACTTATTTTTGTCACTCCTAGTTAGTTTTTGTCAAAGCTCAGTTCACTCCAGCATATGCATCAGTCTGGTTTTATTGCTAGTAGCATTTTTTAGTTGTTTAAAATTCAAGATTGTTTAAATTAAGGCACAATAAGTGGTCATTTTTGTTTGATATGAACCACTTATTTTGGTAAGTCAAGTTCAAAGTATATATTACTATACTCTAGTAGTATTTTAGTTAAGTCAATAAGTTGTTTTCAAACTGATAGTGTAGAGTTAAGCCTCACGAGAACCTATACAACATTGATAAATATGCAATTTTTGTATGTTTTAAGGGTTCCATTTTTGGGGAAGGAAATCAATATATCAACTGGTTGAACCTATTCAATGATTTGAAAAAATCTCTCTACCCGGTGACTATGCTATTTATGACAGTGTGTCTTATTTTCAAATCTATATGTGTTTTTCTCTTATATTGAATGCAATTTTTGATGTGTGCAAAGTGCATTTCATTTTCCTTTCAGTTATTGTATAACTCATATTTACTGATATGGAACCTATAAAAAAGCTAATTCTTTAGTGAAGATTTTTTTTTTATTGCAACCTGTGGGAGTAATTATGTTTGGATACTTGTTTAATTCCTTGAAATATTATTTTAAGACTTAAACTTCTTACAGCAAATAATTCATTGAGTTGTTTGTTGTTCTTCCTTTGTTCATCCCTCTATTTTCTCACTTGTCTATCATTTGTGTGTCACCAGCCAAGGAGAACCTACAACCATATCATTTTTCCAACCCAACCATGTTTTAGTCTTGGTAAAACCAACCCTCCAACTGACCAACAAAATCAAATTATAAAAAAAAAGAAACCATTCCAAACTTGAGGTGGCCTAGATTTTCCCTTTAGCAGTCAAGTGCAGACCTTAGGACCAACACCTACCTATATAGTCACTCCAATGGACTTACAAGAAATTCAACTTAGGTGAGTGATCCAAAAAATCCTTATATGTCAATTAGTTCTTAAGAAAACACTAACATCTGACCAAATTCGGGAAATTAAGATCGTCATGACTATTTGCAAAATCTCATGTGAAAACTCTTGTTTATCCATAACTTCATTAACTGATAAATAACTTGCAGAAATAATGAGTTCCAAAATAGAGATAAATAGAGACAAAAAATAATAAGGCTCATTACATAGTTTGATAATGGATTTCACCCATCTTGCAATACGTCTCTGAGTCCTCTTCCAAACAATGAGACCACTCTATTAATTCTCAAATGCTTGATACAATGATGAATTACAATGGAAAATTTGAAGAAAACCTTTAATTATTCTACTCAAACATAAAAACATAGGATACCAATGAATTCCTCTCTAAATTCTGAGAAGAATGAGTATAAACTTGACTATGTTTTGAACAAGTTCCCAAAGACCCCCTTTTGCACATATAACGAGACTATGGATATCATACATTTAAAATGGAACTAATACTTTCATACACAATAATTTTACAAAAAAATGGCATCACCATCATATTCCTCTCAAAATTCTGAGAAAAATGAGTATAAACAATCTATACTTTCCTCAAAGAACTCAATAGGAGGAAAAACAATGCAATAGAACTCACTCTGAGTTCTTGGCCTGCAAAATGAGACAAAGGTACAACTTCTAGTAAAAAATCCCACCTCGAGATTCATGCCAGACCTCTACATGCATTTCCATGTATTGTAATTGGTGTGGGAGCATGATTTTATATAGGCTTAGGTCAGCCTAACCGACCCCCTATATACCCGGGTTGTATTGTTACATCTTAGATATAATTTTTTTTTTATTTAACAAACAACAACCATTGGCACATTGGTAGGAGGTATATGTTAATTTGATGGAATATACCTTGGAATATTAATTTGGAGGTCATGTATTCAATTCCCATTCGACCCAACAATTTTTTATTCTGTTAGTCATTATTGGCCAATTCAATGTTGCCACGTGGTGGCCACTGATTGGCCCACATGGCACCCTGTCACTTCCTGCATCACTTAAACAGTAATTTCCATCTCACCTACCACCTATATTCCACGTCACCTTGTTGATTGTTCCTCCCACGTCATCATACGGATGACATCTCATATTGATAACTATAACTGCCACATCATTGTACGGATGCCACATCATCTGTATGGATGACACGTGACATATTTATACTGGTCCACATGGGTGCTAGAAATGATAAATTTGAGTTACACATGGAAGCCTCTCATGCTGCCATGTTATATTACTGACATCATCATGATGTGACCCTGCCAAATATTGTATGGATGGCCACGTGGAAGCCTGTGGGCCTACCATGTGGCACCCCCATGTTGTCTTTTGCCATATTTTCTTAAAAACTTCAAACGACCATAAATTTATCATATGATGTTTGTTTGAGGTGATTCATGCGTCGTTGGAAATATATTGACATTGAGCTCTATGCAATGAAGTCATTTTCAAAATCATTTGAGATGATCAATTTTTGAGAGTTTTGGATCCTCTTGGATCACACCTTCCCACTGAAGAATTTTTGGACCTCCAAAAGTATGTATCATTCAGAAATGAAGTGAGGATACTTCTTCCTCACTTGTCCAGTATCATCCATCCTTCCCACTTGGATAATGAGAAGTTGACACATCACAATAATAACAAAGATTGAAACAACATTGTTGACCAAGTTAACCATTTCCTTAAATCCACAAACTCCACCATTCATTATTGCATCTACTAAACATACTCCACTAACTAACATAAAACTGAGAAAAAAAACTGAATATACAAATGTGAAAAAGAATGAACCATCAACATATGTGTTTTTATTAACAAGAACAACATAAACTAAAGGACTTGTTTTACTTTCAACCGTAGGTTGTGTTAGTCTCTAAATTTTTTCTTGATTAAGTGAGAATCCCTAATCCTAAATCCTCCCTACTTATACTTTTTTTCTTGAATTTTGGACTTTTACCCCTTGGTTTGATTTGCTATGTTTTGCATTTTTGCATTTTGAAATGATTTTCTTAAGTTTTTGAAGGTTTAGGACTTGATTTGATGAGATTTGTCACATCACTTGTCTATTTCATTTTAAATTTTAAAATTTTTCCAAGTTATAAATGGCGCTACAGGAATAGTGTTATTCCTACAGCGTTAAGGATAATTATGTTTTGACATGCGCTAACTAACCCAGATCTTATCATAATTGCATAAATCGTGATTTGAGGATTTGCATGCTCTCCACGATCTTTGCTAGAATTGATGTTGTGGTTTTAGCCATCATATGCAGGGGATCAAGTTGTACCATCCTGACCTGCATCAAATAAAACATGTCTCGATATAATTAAAAGAAACTATCACCTGTTATTGTAATATATCAAAGATTGTTTACAGAGATTGAATTTAAAGGGATTGTTGGTTTCTAACAGTCACAGATTTTTAAGTTCTTAGTTCCAAACTGCACAAATATTTTTACAGAACTGTACCAGTAGCATGGCGTTGAAGAAGAGTGGGCATATCATTAGATTGGAACCGAATATCACAGAATTTCTTGAAGCTTACCCACAAATTGCGCAGAGGTTTAAAGACACATGATGGTTTGAGTTTTTCACAACTTTCCAGGGACATGATGAACAGGTCTCAATGATCTTCGCACAAAACTTTGATGGTTTTTAAGTTGTAATTGAGAAATTGTTGATGATGGTGACTGAACACTCAATTGCAAGAACCTTCAAATTTCCCATTGGTGGAGAAAGGTGGTGGAAAAAAGAGAACGTGGTTATGGAGTTCGTGAACCAGTTCTTGATACCAGAAAAACATAACCCTAATTGAAAAAGATAATACCACATAGTTGGATCAGAAAGGTGTGGCATACTGCTTTGATTATCATTCACAGGTATATCACATGTGAGGGTAGATTCTCACTAGTTTACATTTATCCTATTATAATGTTAATGCACATCAATGGCGATTATCCCCTCAATTTATCCTATTTCCTGCTAAAAAGTTTATCAATAATGTCCAAAAGGGTGTAGTCTCATCCTACTACAGCCAAAGGCAGTATTTTCCATCAAGTTTTGATAAAGAAATTGGTTGTCTCTTCTTTGAATGAAGCACAGAGACCCTGAGCTCAGCTAATCCAGTCTCTAAGTAATGATCCACAGGAAAGAAAATCTAAAAAGGCCAAAGGGAAGAGATCAGTTATACAGAAATAGAGTGGTACAATTAATGAATCCCCAATTAAAGAAGAAACATATGCAACTAGGGTAACAAGGGGCTAGAAAAAGGAAGATGAAAACTCAACAAATCGTTGTTGATGCCCCTGTAGGTAAAGGCCAGGAAGAAGCTACCACCAGTAGAGGTAAGAGATCAAAACTAGATGCAGATATTGATATGTTTCTTGATCTTGAAATAAATATGGAAGTAGATATAGATGAATATTATAATGTAAACCCAATTAAATCCACGGTCAATCATAAATAGAAATTGACAAGTAAGAAAAGTGCCAAGGGAAAAAAACAGGGGAAGAAATATACACTTGTTCCTAAATACCCTAGGAGAAATTCCACTAGGGTTGTCAACAAATTTAGGTTAAAATCTAAGGATATGTTTGATCCATCCATTAAAAACGAAAACATTATAGTCATAGAGGATAATTATGAAGACTCTAAGATGGGTCTAAAGGAACAAGAAGAGATACATCCATTGCACAGGAATGAAGAAGAAAATAAAAACTTGGGGAAGACACAAGGAAAAGGCAAACAAGTTGCTTAATACTCTACAAGACCTATAACAAGAGAAACCACTAAATAATCAAAAGTTGAAGCAGTGTTTAAAGGTACATGTGGTGTTTCTGATGAAAAATACTATAATTCTGTAGATCTAGATCAGATTCCATATCTCCCAGAGGCTAGGGACTCTAATAGTTCTGATGATGATCATAGCTCATAATTATCCTCTAGATACCAGATCAACCTGAGAAAACCTTAGGCTGCTATAGACCTGAACTGTTGGAGTTACTTCACACTCACCTAGGATTTATTTTTCCTAAGGTTTTTCCTTGTTTATTAGTCATTATTCAGTCTCCTATATTTTAGGGGAGAATATTCCACCTGGAGAATATTATCTTCAGTTGACAC
This sequence comes from Picea engelmannii, assembly GCA_009831015.1. Lineage (NCBI taxonomy): Eukaryota > Viridiplantae > Streptophyta > Pinopsida > Pinales > Pinaceae > Picea > Picea engelmannii. Next base: position 242,757 of record ML787567.1, read on the forward strand.
TTCAGTTTGACTAGTTGAGTTGAGTCTAGATGGTGCATTGGTTTTGTCACCATGCAACATTGGGATCATCGCAATTATAATGCACACTTGCCTTGGTTTCATCAACATATTGGCACATTACCATTGATTCATTGATCTACTCCTCACTACACTATGTTTTAGTCAATCAATTGAAGATTGATTGACTAGTTAACTCAGCTAGGTGGCAGTTCCCTCCCGTAACTGCCTGAGAGACTAGACTAGGTGGAAGTTTACTCCCGTAACTGCCTGAGAGACTAGACTAGGTGTCAGTTTACTCATGTAATTGTTTGTGTGTGTCAATATCACTCTATACCACCACTATGGCTCATTAGTTACTCATGTATCCTATATCTATTGTACATTATTCACTCTTTGAGTGTGGAATACGGTTAATGAGAATTATTCTATTATTTCTCTCCTTCTTCTTCTTTCTCAAATTCTCTCTATAAATGTGTGTATTATTGTTTAGCTAGATTTTTTCTTTGTAGGTTCAACACATTTACATGGTATTAGAGTCAACAGTCTGCTAAGAAAAATATACGCCAAATTATTTCTGTAGGTACTGAAGATTGAAGAACGCATAAAAGATGGAATATATGTTTTACTCACCAATAATACTTCTCACGCCTCATAACTATTTGGAGTGGAGGCCAAAGATTCTAATTATTATTAGAAGTAGAGGCTTATACCAAATAACTATGGCAATGGAAGTAGAGCCTGATTCCGTCGATAAGAAAAATAACTTTCTCAATAGACAAGATATGGCCATAGGAAGTATCTGTATGTCTATTTCTCCCAAACGTTTCCATCAAGTATATGAAGAATCATAAGAATCAACTCCAAATAAATTATGGACCATATTGGAGGTTCTATTTGGGAATAAAGAATATTGTGTAGAGTGTTGGCTTCAGAAGTCACTTCTGGATTGCGGCAGGAGTAAGCCTGAGGCCCATCAGTTTAAAATGTCATGATTTGTTGATAAAGGGTGATGGATGAAAGTGAACTCGGAACAATATCATTCTAACTCAGAAACTAGGCCGGGCATACATAAGAAGATGAGGCCTTGATTCAATTTCAGGCAGTAAGTTGTAATAAGGGTGAGTAGGAGGAAGACTTTTGTAAGGAAATGTGAAGGGTTGTTGTAGGCATCGGGCTTCCAATAGCCTGTAGAAGAAAACTTTGAACACAAGAACCTCTTATATTCAAAAGAAACAACACTAAAAGAACATGACAACACTATAATAAATCCTTTATCATAAGACAGTCACGATGATTCATGTGAATCATTCAATCATGAACTCTTTCAGTATGAGATCGAAACAAGATGGAAAAGAGAGATGCCTTACATTAAACAAGGAAATTTCATATACAGATACATAGCCAAGAAAACCAGTGCTTCATTAAAACATTATGGTTGGGAGCTCTTCTCTACCATCCATCCTTACAAAAATACAAAAACTAAGTATATATACTCAGATCAATTCGCCCCCTTGGCAGCAGGAGGGTAGATGAGACATTAAAGTATAACTTAGCGTGCGCAGGTTCTTCTAGTCAGTCGAGGACATCAGATCGGCATGGCTCTTTTAGGAAAACTTGCACATAGGACGATCTTAGGCATACTACCTGCCAGAACCTCCATGCCCTGCATTCATGGCTTGAGCTGAGGTCTCAACCACCTGGTCAATATTCATTAATTGTTTTTTCCATGGAGGGTGGCCGAGACTGAAAACATAGAGAGATACCCCATGTCCTTTGAAGTCCCAATAGCCGAAATGGCTCCCGGGTGCTTTTCATTTTGCGTTTCGGGTTTCAGGGATTCCCGATGCAGTGGAGGAGTGACCCCTTTATCCTTTGAGGTCCCGGTAGCCTAAATGTCGAAATGCCTCCTGGGTGATTTTCATTTCATGTTTCCGGTTTTGGGGATTCCTGATGCAGTGGAAGAGAGAGACCCCGTGTCCTTTGAAGTCTCGGTAGCCGAAATGCCGAAATGTCTCTCAGGCGCTTTTCATTTCGCGTTTCAGGTTTTGGGGATTCCCGATGCAATGGAGGAGTGAACCCTTTGTTCTTTGAGGTCCCAGAAGCCGAAATGTCGAAATGGCTAATGGGTGCCTTTCGCATTTTGTGTTTTGGGGTTTCGAAATGCAGTGGAAGAGCAACCACTTTGTTCTTTAAGGTCTCGGTAGGCAAAATGGCTAATGGGTGCTTTTTGCATTTCGTGTTTCAGGTTTTCAAAATGTAGTGGAAGAGAAACCCCTTTGTTCTTTGAGGTCCCGGTAGACAAAATGTCGAAATGGCTAATGGGCGCCTTTCGCATTTCGCGTTTCGGGGTTTCGAAATGCAGTGGAAGAGCAACCCCTTTGTTTTTTGAGGTTCAGGTAGCCAAAATGCCGAAATGGCTCATCATTTTGTGATTTCAGCCATAAGAGATGAGCTCATGCGCTAGACCTCGTGCAACTCTACAACTCAAACTTACCCAACAATCGTCGATCTACTCCATCTGTGGATCCTCGCCATTGAAAACAAAATGCCCGCTCGCTTGATTTTAAGCCCAAAATGGACTTCTTCTGTGTGTTGCGCTCAGCGCTCATGATTGCGGCATTTGAATAAAACTCATTTGATGGGTTTTTAAACCCCATTTCTACGCATTTACACCAAGGGTATGAAATCGGAGAGAAACAACACCTTGCAAGAATTGGTGCTAACATTAGGCTTCATGGGGGATAGAGTCGTCCATGCGATGCTCTAAGAACTCCTTCTGCAATTCAAGTTGCCTTTTGTTGGGCTATGGAGTCATTTATTAAGCCGAAAATAAACAGAAAAACAACAAAAACAATATTTACAAAAAACAGAGGAGCCGTCTAAGGCTCAAACAAAACATTTATTCAGGAAATGCCCATTGACTGTGTTGTAGGAAAATCTCCCTGTGGACAGGTAGATCGCCTCTAAGAGATTGACCTTAACTCTAGGACAAAAAATGCTTAACGTGGACACTGACTTCCTTTCAAATCTATCCAAACCAACACAGGAGAAGGAAGGAGAACATAAGTACCTCTTTATCGACGTTTGTCCCTGCACGCTCCGAGTTGAGCTCTGATCCTTTGCTCCTCACTGAGTTTTGTAGACAAACAAGATACGACCACTTCCTACTCTATTGATATTAGCTTGAAAAAAAATCTATCTATCAATGATAAGTTCATGTAACATCAGACACAAATTAGAAAGAAACAGGCCAAGCGTGTCATATTAATGAGAATAACGACAGCAGTACATACAACCGTAGATGAGAATGCGACAGCTTCGTCGAGTCCTCTTTGTCTAACCCTTGCTCGAAAGATTCACAACCTGGATAACAACAGCTTCACTGATCACTCTCCTTTGACTGACTGTGTGTTTCCTATGAGATCATAGGTTTCATGCTAGCAATTCTTCCCCCTTTCCACCATCATAGAGCTTTCTTATATAGGTTAAGAGGAGCTTAACCTCTTGAGTTATGTTTAGAACAAGTTGAGGAACTTCCTCCTTAGATCAGGGATCTCCTGATGGAACCAAGAATTCGAATGCAACTGCCTTCTAAACTTGAAAGATCCTCCCCTTATTCTCCTCAACGGGCCAACTACTGCCTCAGATTAGGCAGCGCTCCTGCAAAAGGGGCATCAGAGCGTTGTAGCGCTCCCTAGGAAGCTTGAGGGGAGCACCAGTGCCCTAAAGGTGGATAGCGCTCCTTCAGAGGGGCAGGGGAGCGTTATAACACTCCCTGAAGCCATATAGGGTAGCACCAGTGCTCCCTAGACTGATATAGGGGAGCGCTCACCCCCAGAACCTTTGATTAAAATCTCTTCTCAGGTGTCAAGAGTTATTTGACTTCAGTTAATCAATTCCTCTTCTCCAGATCAAGTGTATGAGATGTTTTAAGTGCCTCCTTAGTGTCATCGGCATGGCAGTATGCTCGAGCAACGTTTGCGACACTTGCGAAAGTTGTAAGGAAGATGCAACACTTATGACAATTGAGAGGAAAATGCGACACTTATCCAGTTGAGTAATTTTGATGTGTAACAGAATTCCCCCCAAAGTATGAAGTTAGAAGATGCGAACTGATGACTGAAATACTCTGTAGATGTTCAAGCAAGGGTATAGACTCAGAGAACCTGACAGAAGCTTCACACAAACATCCAACAAATATCATGACATATTTCAAAACCCAAGGCAGGCATACCTATGCTTGGGTGATCAAGACTTGCGAGATATGGCCGCCATAAAATACACTACAGATCCATAATTGTATTGATAAAAAGGTATAGCCACCGAAGATACAATATGGATCTATACTCTGATGACTCAGAATGATCGTAGCCATGAAGAATACATAGTGGATCTATGAGATGATAGGACATAGACACGACCAATACAAAGTGGATCTATGTAACAATGTATGTGTTATTTGTCCAATAGAAACTCCATCGCAACCTGGGCAAAGCATATATCAAGGTGATTACCCAACCCAGGGTCTTCTTACCGATTCCAACGTGGTACGATTCTAACCATGTGAATAGATGTCTTGATGTTGAACATGGCAGAAACCACTTGATTACCGGTCAATGGTGTGAACCGTTAACAAGTGCGAGGGAAATCACCATTAATGTTAGTAATTCCCAAGGTACACTAGTACATTCCACTGAATGTGAATAGATGAGATGAGGTCGAACATCCATGGAATCATCCGATTAGAGGTCAATGATGTAAACCTACTGTCGAATGTGAGGAGGCCTGCCATTGAGGCATGCAGGTCCCAAAGTACTAACTGGTTTCTAAGTCTGATTCCCGGATAATGTGTTGAAGTCGATAGGAATAGACTCGTCGAGGGAGGGCCTTGATGTATCCCCCATCAACGACATGAAACGGACATGGATATGTAATAGATAGATCAAATGGACATGGACTGACACAGGTTTTGAGGAAATATATTTGGGATGGTTGACTCTCGAGGCGGATACTTCCCTTGAACACTGAGGCACAACAGTGAAAACGTGACATGGACCAAAACTATGCAGTGGATGATGTGACTTGCGTCGGGTGATCCAAAGGAGCGAAAGGAACTCGAAGGATTGTCTTAGTGCAGAGGTTCAGAGGATTATGATACGTGAAAATGACAAAGTGTCATGTTCAAGGGCGACTCTAAGAAGTGCCGGAAGATGTTCTCAAGAGACTGCTTGGCTTGCTCCTTTCAATTTTTTCCCCCCATCTAGATAGATGAGTACCTCTTTTTGATTTAATGAGCTCGAGGAGGATAACACATGCTCGATATAACTCACCTTCGGTAAGTTCCTCTTCCTTTGTTTAACGAACCGGAAGAAGTAAGGATTCGGTCCCATATGGGCCTTTCGATGTGTGTTTTAACGAGTCCAAGGAAAGAAAACTTGAAGGTTTTTCGGGATTATAGAGTTTGGAAAAACACTTAAAAGAGAACTCTCTCAGTTCCTTTTTCGTACAGTAGTCTAATGAGACCGAAAAAGAGAGAAACTATCGCTCGAAAGACGCCCTTTCTGACATTTTAACGAGTGTGAAAGGAAGCAAGGTCACTCGACAATCTTTTCATATTTAGAGAGTCTGAAAAGGGTTTAAAGTAGTCTCCAAGAGGGTTCCTTTTTCGTATGTTCGTGTATCCGTACGGGTCCGAAAAATAGATAAAAATTTACCCGGTTACGTTCTCATATTATCGAGCTCGAGAACGAACTAAGACTATGCTCATAAGTGAGACAAGGTGAATAATCCATCAGAACTTCCAGGAAACCTGCGATGCCAAGACTGCAAACCAGGGTTTAGTAAAGCCATTATATTATTAGAGAAACCCAAAACTGACTATACCTTGTAAAAAATGAAAATTCATAAATAACAATACATTGAAAATTTCATTTACCATTTCGTTTTGTACAAGGATTTTGGAGTAGTGGAGAATCTCATTTTGAAGCAGATCTTGTTTTGCTCCCTGCCGGAGCTACGGTTGACCATTTTGATTGTCGTTTGGACCAGGTAGGTATCCATCTCTTCTTCTTTCAATTACATGGTTCATTGTTCATTTTCATAGCATCATTTATTTTAAAATACGAAGCCCTAAGTTGCCCCAAATAGAATCAAATCGGCCTCTTTAAAAATCAATGGAAAAGGGGGATTCTTTTACAAAAAAGGTTTTAGAAAAGGATGGCTAAGATGTCAACGCCCCAATAGTCAATTAGATAGGTCGTTTTTTGCTAAAAGAACCCATAAAACATCTTCCCATATGCCCACGCAGGCCCAAAATTGTTTTGATTTTTTAAAACGTTTTCATTGTTATTTGATGAATTTTAAATGGCTAGGGAGGGCGTGGTAGTTATAAAAGAGTGTGTGGTCACTTTTAAATGACGTGGGCACCTCATTTCATATTTTAAATTGCTTTTGAAAAATTTCGAAATTGCCAAAACATGGAAATAATGAATTTCTTTGGTTTTTTTTTTTGTAGGTAACTTCGGCGACCATGATCAAGTGGAAAGAAAGAGAACATGAGGTGGATGACTTAGCTGCCTGGAGTCCCCGCACACGGGCCGCATTGCGAGCTTGTGGTTTGCTCAAATTCTTCAAGTTGCAAAAAATGAAGAAAGAGATTTTATTGCTCGAGCATATGATCGACCTGTGGGATGTTGTGGAATAAGGATTCTGTATTGGCACACAGCTTTTAACCATTGAGTTAGAAGACATGTATTTTTTGACTGGCCTCTCGAAAAGAGGGGTCCCCATATCTTTCTCCGGGCAGCGGGCGCTACCTGAACAAGTGGACGTGTATCTGGCACGCCACTGTATCCCAGGAGCAAGGCTGGTAGGGGGTAGAATCCCTATCAAGGACATTCGAGAGCTACCCCTTCGGTCTATACTATTTGCCATCACGAGCGTGACAGGCAGCACTAGCAGTCATCTGGCATCAAGATCGCAGGTGGCTTATGGTGTTCAGTGTTTGGAACCAACACTGTTCAACTGGAGTGCAGGGTTCCTTCGAAATGTGAAGGAACAGATTTCACGGTGCAGGACAGGACAAAAGCAGTTCGGTTATGGCTCATTTTTTATCTCATTTTTTCTAGAGCGCATCCCCCAGATGCAACCTCAGATAGTACTGGCGGTGCGACCAGTGGATGAACCGAGGATGGAGAGGTGGACTAGCCTATCTCCAAGGCTAGTATCAGAGTCAGAGTTCCATTTCACTGGCGATTTCTTTGCCTAGCTGAGACGACAGTATCTCTGGATAGAGGACTTCCCTTATGCTGAGGTAGATTTCCGCAGGAGCATGGATTTGATTTTTTCCGTGGGGGAAGACTGGGATGTGTCAGGTAAGAGACTGAGCCATACCTTGTCTAGTTTTTATTTTTTAAGATTTTGATGTATATATATATATTTTTTGGGTATATAGAAGAGTTTTTAACAGATGTGTTGTTTTCAACATGTAGACAAGGGAGCAGTGCGCCCGGCTGATATACCGATACTAGGACGTCGTGGGGGAGTCCTGATTGCAGCAGATCCGGCAGTACTAGTGATAGGTCTCTGGGAGGTTGAGAGAAACCTCCAAGGCCTTACGATGGGCATTCCTCCTTTATGGAGGGGAGAAGTGTCTTTACATCTGCAATGACACACTGTGGGAGTACCAGAGAATATCAATTCTCTATTGAGGCACGTAGTGCGTGCGGTGATGTGTTACTCGCAACACAATGTAGTGCGGGGAGATTAGAGTCTCTCCGGTGATCATATTTTTGTATGCTTTGTCAGGCAACGTTGTATGGGTGAAAAGACCCAATATTTTGCTCTTCTACATACTTTTTGATGTAATCCAAACATTTCAGTCACGCCATATATATATATATATATATATATATATAATTTCGAGTTTTTACAATGCCAATGATTTGTACATGATGATGTCTGTGGTGTGTTTTAATTTACATGTAATGTACAATTTTTCTTTCCTTGACTCTTATATGTGGGAAAGATATCGATCTATGATATAATTAGCTAACGAATCCGAAACACTATTAAGTTCTCTTGGAATGTGTCTATATTCAATGTAATCGAACATTCGTTCAAGACGGCGAACTTGTAAGTGTAGACGTAGCAATATAGGACTACGGATAGCGTAGATACGGTTGAGTTGATAAACCATGAGTTGGGAGTCTAAGTAGATAATGATACGAGAGATACCTATAAAGGAGGCTTGGGTCAACAGTCCAATGACAGCGTGATATTCTGCCATATTGTTGGTTGCTGGTCCTAAGCAGATACCTCCTGAACTCACCACCTCATCAAATTGGTAAATAAACCATGCTGCCGAAGCAATGTTCCGGGTATGTCGGCTAGCGCCATCCATGAACCCAAAAAAGATAGGAAAGGAAGACGTCATCTGCGCATGAAAACACAAGCACAGTCATGAGTGGCAACGGTAAAGACTTGAGCACGCGAAAGAAAAAGACACACCAAACTAAAATACAATAATGTACAAAGTACAAATGCTAGGTGATCTAGGCATAGTACTTTTTAAGGTAAAGCCCGTTTCGGGGCTCTCCTAAGGAAATTCCATCATGATCAACTAATTCATAGGCACCTCTATGTAGAACACACTTCACGATGTAAGGACCGTGACACATAGGTTCTAACTTTCCTGTCCCCAATTTATCGTGTGCTTGGTCGTAAACGAGGACTAAGTCTCCTTTTGAAAAAATATGAGGGTGGACGGATTTGTCATATTGACTCTTAATTCATTTCTAATGTGTCTCATTGGCGAGAGCAGCATCGCGACGTGTTTCATCCAGTTTGGATAAATATAAGAATCGTTCTTCTTCAGCAGAAGTGTGGGGCAGGAGTTCTATTTTCAGTTTGAGTGATGGAATCTCACACTCGATTGGTAGGACGAATTCAATGCCATAGACCAACTGGAAAGGGGTGAATCCAGTTGAAGTTTTCACAGAGGTGCAATAAGCCCAGAGAGCGGAAAAAGTTGTAAATGCCACGATGTTTTGTTTTCCCCTACCATGCATTGGATCATGGTTTTTAGGACTTTTTTGATGGCTTCAACTTGTCCGTTCGCTTGTGGGTAGTAAGGGGATGAGTTTTCATGGCGAAAACCCAATTTGACATGTAACTCGCTCATCATATGGTTTTTGAAGTGTGCACCATGATCAGTGACAATGGCACGTGGTACCCCAAAATGAGTTATGATATGGTTGAAAAGGAACAGAGCTGCAGTACGAACATCATTCAGGAAGGTAGGCATAGCCTCATCCCATTTGGTGAAGTAGTTGACGGAGACGATGATGTAACCGTGCCCCCCACTGAGGTAGGCTTACACTACATGAAATCGATGCCCCATTTGGCAAAGGGGCCAATGGCGATAATGGGGTGCAGCGCAATAGGGTGGGTGTGTGCCTTCTTGTTAAAGATTTGGCAGGGTGGGCATTTTTTGACAGCCTCGATGCAGTCTTTGAAAATCGAGGGCTAAATGTAGCCGACACGTAGGATTTTTTGGGCTGTGGCCATCCCGGAAAGGTGACCGCCATAGGCGCCAAGGTGACAATCGTTCAAAACGCATTCAGCCTCTTCGTGAATCAGACATCGCCAAAGGATGGTGTCAATACCACGACGATATAAGGTGTCGCCGATGATGAGATAATGGTGAGAGTGGTGACGAATGCGTCGACTCTCTTCGCGAGAGATGTTGGGCTGAAAAAGTTGAGTTTGAAGGTAGAGGAGGATGTCCCCGTACCAAGGATCAGAGGTGCTGATGATGAAGAGCGATTCATCGGGTAGAGAATCTCTAGTTTCGATGTCTTCATCGGCACGAGGGAGAGCATAGATGAGCTCGACAAACACCAGGGATTTTTTGGCTTTGGCCTTCATAAACTCGAGATTGAATTCTTGGAGAATAACGATCCATTTTGAATATTTTCCCCCAAGTACTTGACGTGTCAAGACGTGGTACATAGGGTTGGAGTCTGCGATTACCGTGGTGGTGCCTAATAAGATGTAATGGCGGAACCTCTGGACAGCGATGACGAATGCCAGAGCCAGTTTCTCGACATGCGAATATCTGAGTTCGGGTCCAGATAAACTCTTGCTCAGATAATAAATCACATGTTCTTCGTCGTTGGGGTCTTCTTGAACTAACACCATTGCGATGGTGGAAGTAGAAGTGGCCAAGTAAAGGATATAATCCTTTGTATATTCGGGGGGATGTAACAAAGGTGTGTGGGTTAAAGCGTGCTTGAGGGCATCGAATGACCTTTGGGCAGTGTCATCCCAGATGAAAGGGATGTTGTTTTGTAGTAACCGCATAAATCCTTTAGTGATCTCAGCATAGTTGCAGATGAAACGGCGAAGAAAGTTTGCTTTGCCTTGCAAAATTTGGAGTTGGGTTAAATTGGTAGGTGGGGGTAAGGCTAGGATGGACTTAATATTTAAGGGATCCACCCTGATCCCATCTTTGGAGACAATGAAACTGAGGAGTTGACCGGATTCGACAGGGAAAATTCATTTGTGTGGGTTCAGACGAATACGGTAGAACCTACATCGAAGAAAAATCACCCGTAAGTGATCAATGTGATCGAATCTATTTGGCGAATGGGCGGGTAAATCGTCGAGGTATGGTTCCGCTATATGTTTGATGTCGTGGAAAGCGTACGAAATGGCCCGCTGGAAAGTGGCACCAGCATTTTTAATGCCAAAAGGTAGCTTTCGGTAGGCGAAAGTACCCCAAGGGTAGATGAAGGCTGTCTTATGTTGATCAGTAGGTAAGATTTCAATCTGGTTATATCCAGAAAAGCCATCCATGAAAGAGAAAATTACGTTCCTTGCGCAATTATCGATGATTTGGTCGATGAAGGGCGTAGGGTAGTTGTCCTTGGGACAAGCTTTGTTGAGATCTCGATAGTCAACAAAAACGCGGATGGTCCCTTGTTTCTTGGCAACCGGAACAAGGTTGGAGACCCATTCTGTCAAAGGGATGGGATAAATAAAGCCAGATTTTAGAAGTTTTTCATCTTCTGCTTTATAGCTGCGATTTTCTTGGGATGAACCGGGCGAAGCTTTTGTCGAACGGGTTTCGTGTCAAGGTAAGTTTTGATTTCATGCACGACGATTGAAGGGTCGATCCCGGGCATTTCCTCGTAGCTCCATGTGAAGACATCGCAAAATTATTTAAACAAAGCGGTGTAAGAGACCACTTCGTCGGGTGTGCAATTAGCACCAAGGTTAATGTTTTCCACGACACCTTCTTTGATCGAAATGTTGATCACGATCGTAGTGGAGATGTTACCCATGTTCCCCTCAGAGAGAGTATCTTGTGTGAGGATAGGAGATTGTGGAGCATCGGTAACATCGGGAGGGGAGACAGAGTGTATGTCTCGGTGAATTTCTTCTAACGGCGAAAGAAAAGAGGATCAATGATGGTTATCATCCCAAGGTAAATCGTCGATGCCAAGCATTTCCATAATCGATTCGTCAGAAGGGAAAATGTGGGAAATGTAATCGACGACAGATGATAGGGAATCCAACCATGAGGGCATCGAATAGGCATCAGGTGCCAATGAATGTGAATTTTTGGGAGAGGGAGAGGCAGATTGAATAGCTACGTATGCGGCCTCGGCTGGGCTAAGTGGCATAGTGTCACTGAGCACATCGAATTCCAAAGGACTAGGTACAATCCAAGGATCAGATGATTCTAAGGATTGATAAGGCATAGTCGATACCATATTGATGAAAACAATATGATGTGCGGTAGGTGGAAGTGGTGTAGGGAAAGTACCCATAAGGCTAGAATCTTTCAATAAGCCAACACCAACGCTTTCATACGTAACTGGGTGATCTCCCAAAAAATGAATGTTTTTGGTGGCAGGGATGCGAGTGTCGGGTGTACAGAAATCAAGCTGATCGACGGTGACAATTTTGCCTTGATGGGGGAATTGTACACATCGAAACATCGACGAGGCAATGACAGTCATAGCGTAGAACCAAATTCTTTCGAGTAATAGGTTGTAATCGAGGGGGGCATCGACCACCTCGACGTCAACGGTAACAGTTTTTCCGCCCAACTGAACAGCTAAGGATTGTAATAATTCGTGAGGATGAAAACCTCGTCCATCGAAAGTGCGTAACATCGTAGGGGATTTGTTAAGGGCAGGTCATTTTAAGCCTTTCCAACAGGCTAGAGACATGACTCAGGTAGAGGCTCCCTCATCCAGGATAGTTCGGTGGATTTGTTGACTGTGAACAACAACATCGATTTGAAAATCTAACTGGTGGGAGAGTCGCGGTTGATGATCATCCAGATTAAACGTGAGGTTGTTCGATGACTCGGGATCAAAAGCACCGATAGCGGCTAAGAGCGTTCTACGTTGGCTGGGACAGTGTTGTAGAACTTCCAAGGCAGACATAGCACATGGTGCTTGGGACAAATCTTCTACAATATTGTAATTTTGGGCCGCCCGTGAATTAGGATTGAAAGTAGATTTCTGGATGGTGCTCTTAGGAGGGTGTAAGATGGAGTCAAAAGAAGGTTTCTCAATCTGGAGTGGCCCGGATGGAGGGCTAACAGACGAAGAATTAACAGAGGATGGTAACGGGTCCGTCGGAGAACCGTTAGCAATCTTCAGCTTATTAGGTTTAACTGGCGTGTCATATGTCGCAAAGTGAGTGGTTAGATTAACCCAGTTAAACATGTAAATGTGGGCACTTGTCGAGGCCTCATCATGGGGTTGGTTGGAACTGCCCCCCGACGTGGGGGTTTGGGCAACCAAAGATTGCTGCTGTGGAAAAGGTTGAGTAAGCACAGCGGGTTTTGAATTTCCCTTGAAAATTTTTACCACTTCATTGCAATGTGGGCAGTCTCGAGTGTAGTGATCGTCTCCACAAATGAGACATGGGAATTTCGGTTTTTGTTGTGGTTGTTTTCCGGCATCAGGGGTTTGCGGTTGGGTTTTGGGTTGTTCGTTGTTATTTTTTTTCTTTGGTTTATTTCTCGCTTTATTCTTGCCCCCAAGTTGTTGTGAAGGGGTTGATTGGACCGCATTCACCTCAGAGACCTGAGTTTGAGGGGGGGTAGAAGAGGGTGCAGTCGAGCTGGGAGCAGCTGTCGAAGCGGGTCGTTGAATCATTCCAGTAGACTGGGTAGTAGATTGGGTTTTGACGGAGCCAATAACTCCATCCGCGTGGGAAGAAGACGATGGTTTGGATGGATCGTTAGTGGCACGGGTAGCATTCGGTATCAACTCATACAGAGTACCAGATTGTGAATAGACTAAGTCTAAGCACTGAGCTCGGGCAATGGCTTCTTCCTCGGTGACTACACCACCCATGGAAACATCACGAGAAATCTGGGGTAACAATGATTTAGTGAACCATTCCGCTAATAATTGGTCAGGAATGACCACTTTGATTAGCCTTCATCGTCGTCTCCATTCATGAATATGATCGGAGATATGTATGGAAGTTGTCTGACGAAGGGAGGTTAATAGTTCAGTACCCATCTCGTATCGAATGGGCAGTTGGAAGTGTGTGAGGAAGGACATGGGGAGGGAGTTAAAATCGTGAAAAGATGCGCGTGGTAGTTCAATATACCATTTCACTGCGGAACCTATAAGTGTTCGTTGGAAAAGATGAAAACGAATAGAATCATCCATGAGGGAGTTAGATGAACACCACAAATGGAAAGTCATCACGTGGTTGTTTGGGTCTTCTCCGGACTTTCCGTCAAATTTTGGGATATCAGAAGGAAGTTTAGCTGGAATAGTTGGCCAAACCGGAGAATGATAAATAGGATCATTCATTAACCGAGACAAGTCTGGAAGATCCAGGGTAGCTAGAAAAGGTAGTTGTCAGTTAACCTGTGGGTAATGTTGGTGTGGCAGCGGAACACCAGTAGGGCCCATTTCCGGGTTATGTGGGTAATTATAACTAGTGGGCCCTCTTGTATGAGGTTGGTTTTGACCAGAGTACACAGGATTTGAGGTGTTTTGAGAATCATGTGTGAGCAGAGGATAACCGGATGGGTTTTGCGGGTTATAGGTTGGGTTTGACATTTGTCCATAAGGGGGTTGTTGTGAAGTCTGAGAATTTTGTCCTGCCGGGAACTGTGGGTTCCCTTGAAAAAAGACGTTCCACGGATTAGGTGCGGCAGATACATTTTGTCTGTGTGGTTGATGGTAGACTCCGGATTGAGGTTTTCCCCCAGCATGAGGGTGCCCCCCGAATGGGATTTGTCCTTCGGTGGGAGGATGCCCCCCAGTTTGAGGTAGAGTTCCCGGAATTTGAGAACTAGACGTAAAAGACTGACTGGTGTCATCGAGCGGATTAGGACCACCAAGACCGGTCCCTCCAGGTTGTTGGATAGGTATGGAACTTCCCGGTATAACTTGGGTAGTGGTAGATGTGAAATCATTCAGTGCCCTGAATCCAAAAGGGAGTGTAGGTCTTGGTGTTATAGGTGTGCCAATCGTAGCTTGATTGACCACCGCATTACCGGCGGGAATAGTCGGAATGTGAGGGACCGTTGTAGAATGGGCCGTTTGGAGGGGAAGAGTAGACCTTGGGCCAACTGACGGTATGTTCGGACCAATGGGCGGTGTGGCTGTAAAAGTGGTGGTACCGGTAAAATGGTTTAGGGGTACATTGTAGGAAAAAGATGCGTCGGCACCTTCCCCTGTTCCATAAAGATCTCACACCAAGCGTGGTGGACTTCGAACAATGTCTGCGGTCCAGAAAGGGTCATCGGCTAGAGGGTTTTGATGGGACCCAACCAGAATGTCAGAAGGATTGACAACGACAAATTCACTAGTGGAATTCAGTTGGAGAATACGTCGTTCATATTCCTCCGGAATGCGAAAATATTCCGGAGACTCTGAAATAATCCGAAAATTCTCCAAAGGAGTGGGAACTTCTTCCTGGGAAGTTGTAGTATTTTGAACCTCTCTCTGTTGAGGAGATTCCTCCGTAGAATGAGGGGGTAAAGGGGTATTTCCTTCCATATTTTCTGGAGGAAGTCCCTGTAGCCTCCGCGAATGGCGTGGAGGTTCGATGTTGGCGAAAAAGAGTCAGCGAAAGAGATCTATGGCCAACTATTGAAAAGAAACAACATACGCTAATAGAAATCTAAGAATCACAACCAAGCAAACATGGCCTTCTTTTGATGACCGTACTAGTTGGTGATGAAATCCAACGTCGCGTGATCAAGTCCAGAAGGGGCGGGGATAAGGTGGAATAGTTACAATGGCGTCCTACTTAACGGACTTACGCCTTGGTGCAAGCTTCCACGCAGTAATTGTGGATTTACCCTCCAAGGAGCCTGAGTGAGTTTGACCAATGTTTTCTCCAGGTACAGTGAGACTTCCCTCCACTATCACCTTGTGTAAGACCCTAAAGATTATGGCCACTAAGGTTACCAATTCGCAGTCATCCCCTGGGAGGGAACAGTCGACAGTCTGATCCGAACATACGAGAAGGGTATTGAGCCCGAAATCAACTAAAAGGCTTCCATGCAGTAATTGTGGATTTACCTTAAAGTGACCCCCATAATACGATCTAACCACCACAATCAGTTGAACCATGGAGGGATAATCTCCGTAACTCCCCCGAATGCGACATCGTGCGTAACCCATGTGTGAGAGGGGGATCCTAGGCAAACTTATACAATGATTGGATTTGACTCTCCTTAACTCAGGATGCTACTGTTTGTTTTGGAAACTTTGGAGAGTTATGCTCACAGCCTAATCCAAAGTACTAAGTCTAGTCTACTGTTGGTGGAGGATCCTAGAAAAGAAAATTTTCTAAATAATTTTTTAATTAGCGTTGATTTTTATAGCTGTTCTTTACTCAAAAAGGGGTGCATGGAAGTGAACCGAATGGAATTATGACTCAGTCCCAAAAATGCATCAGAGATGATAAGTATTCATTTATTTTCGATGAACATCTATCTAAGGGAGAGAGAAAGAGTTTTTTTTCACTAATAAGCACTAATAAGGAATTGTCCTCAAACAAATTTTCTTCAATCAAATCCTGATGTGATGCTAAAACTCTTGAGATGCCTTCTAACATGCACAATCAATCATGAAGATGCTTTTTATTGTTTGCGTATGAATAATGATCAATTCAACACAATGCTCGTCTTGCTAACTACTTTCTTGGATGAATGAAAATCAAACCAACACAAGCAAAAGTCATACAAACAATACACCCTCTCGTTGCAATCAAAACGAAAAGTGAAAGAAAAGAAACAATCAAAGAGAAAACAAACTTCACACCCAAAAGGAAAAGTTCAAGAACAATGATCTTGACTAAAAATCAAATGAAAAGATATGTAGACCTTTGATGGCCTTCACCAGCGTTTTCGTTCAGTCGATGAGGAGAGAAAAACAATGCATTGGTTTCAAACTCCAAATGGCAGAAAAAATCAACAACAATAGTGAAAAAGGCTACGAAATCCAAACAGCAAGATGTTTGTCCTTCAAGGAAAAGATAGATGTCAAAGCTGGAAAGAGTAAGGATTGACTCACAAGGTTACCCAGCAGGAGAAACACAGAGAAAAAACCATGAAAAAACAATTCTGGAAGGTTTATGGGCCAAAGGAGGGTTGGCGCTTTGTTTCCAAAGGCAAGGAGCATTATAGTGCTCTGTGTAAGGCTATTAGGGAGCATTGGTGCTCTGTTAACACAAGGACAGGGGCGCCAGGTTCAAAAACTCCCAAAAATGTCAAAAATTCCAAAAATTCCAATTCAATCTCGACGATTAGGCTGAGTATGATGGGGTAGGGAGCCAATAAGCTCATGAAACCAATCAAAAGAGGAGTGAACCAGGTCTAAAACAATCAATGGGTAAAACAAGGTCAATGAGGATAAATCAAAACAAGAAATTTCAATTTGAGGTTATCTCCCCAGTGGAGTCGCCAGTTTCTGTTGTAGGAAAATCTCCCTGCGGACAGGTAGATCGCCTCTAAGAGCTTGACCTTAACTCTAGGACAGAAAATGCTTAACATGGACACTAACTTCCTTTCAAATCTATCCAAACCAACACATGAGAAGGAAGGAGAACAGAAGTACCTCTTTATCGACGTTTGTCCCTGCACGCTTCGAGTTGAGCTTCGATCCTTTGCTCCTCGCTGAGTTTTGTAGACAAACAAGATATGACCTCTTCCTACTCTATTGATATTAGATTGAAAAAAGATCTATCTATCAATGATAAGTTCATGTAACATCAGACACAAATTAGAAATAAACAGGCCAAGCGTGTCATATTAATGAGAATAACGACATCAGTACTTACAACCGTAGATGCAAATGCGACATCTTCGTTGAGTCCTCTTCGTCTAACCCTTGCTTGAAAGATTCACAACCTGGATAACAGCAGCTTCACTGATCACTCTCCTTTGACTGACTGTGTGTTTCCTATGATATCATAGGTTTCATGCTAGCAATTCTTCCCCCTTTACACCATCATAGATATTTCTTATATAGGTTAAGAGGAGCTTAACCTCTTGAGTTATCTTTAGAACAAGTTGAGGAACTTCCTCCTTAGATCAGGGATCTCCTGATGGAACCAAGAATTTGAATGCAACTGCCTTCTAAACTTGAAAGATCCTCCCCTTATTCTCCTCAACGGGCCAACTACTGCCTCAGATTAGGAGGCGCTCCTACAAAAGGGGCATCAGAGCACTGTAGCGCTCCCTAGGAAGCTTGAGGGGAGCGCCAGCGCCCTAAAGGTGGATAGCGCTCCTTCAGAGGGGCAGGGGAGCATTATAACACTCCCTGAAGCCTTATAGGGTAGCGCCAGTGCTCCCTAGACTGATATAGGGGAGCGCTCACCCCCAGAACCTTTGATTAAAAGCTCTTCTCAGGTGTCAAGAGTTCTTTGACTTCAGTTAATCAATTCCTCTTCTCCAGATCAAGTGTATGAGATGTTTTAAGTGCCTCCTTAGTGTCGTCAGCATGGAAGTATGCTCAAACAACGTTTGCGACACTTGTGAACAACTTGTGACACTTGTGAAAGTTGTAAGGAAGATGCGACACTTACGACAATTGAGAGGAATATGCGACACTTATCCAGTTGAGTAATTTTTACGTGTAACAGACTGGGCCGTTAAAAACTTCTTCACCCTCCAAATCCTGCTACATGTACGTGTTATTTAAGAATACTTCAGAGATTTTGAAGGGCCCAATCCAAAGGGTATCAAACTTTCTGTGTTTTCCCCTATCTTTCCTAGGTGCATCCCACTTAAGCACCAAATATCCAAGCTCAAATCCCTCCTTCCTGACCTTCCTGTCAAAGGCCTGCTTGATCTTCTGCTGATGACTATGAGCTATGTCCATCACCTGCTCCCTGATCTATTGCACTTCCACCACTTGATGAATTCTTCTGACCATATGGTCTGGCTCTCCTTCATGATATTGAATGAATTTAGCCACAAGTAAATCGAGCTGAGTGGGAAACACAACCTTCATCCCATAAACAAGTTGAAAAGGTGAGGTTCCCAGGGACTTCATTGTTGTCACTCGATCATCCCATAGAGCGAATTTGAGCTTTGAATCCCAGGCCCTCTTATTGTTTTCCAGTAATCTTTTAATGAGTTTGATTAGACTTTTATTGGAAGATTCTGCCAGTCCATTTCCTTGAAGATAATAGGGAGTGGAGTGAATTAGTGAAATCTTGAACTGCTCACATAACTTAACTAGAGGCTCAGACTTGAAAGAAGCAGCATTATCGGTGACAATTCTGCTGGGACAACCAAATATGACTATGATATCCTCCAAGAAGCTGATAATTACCTTGTGCGAAGCACTCCTGGTGGGGGCAACTTCTATCCACTTGGTGAAATAGTTTGTTGCAGTCAGGATCCATCTATGCTAGCCACTTGAAGGAGGATGAATTTCCCCAATGAAGTCCAGCCCCCACTGTTGAAAGGGTGCTGAAGCTACTATAGGCTTTAGTGGAAGAGATTTGAGTTGATGCTTTCCTGAGAACCTTTGGCATTTGATGCAAGCTCTGACTTCTTTGCAGACATCAGTGAATAAGGTGGGCCAGTAGTACCCAGCCCTGATAATTTTGTGGGTTGTGGTCTTCCAGGAATGATTCCCTCCACAAAGGCCATTGTGGAAATCAAACATAACTTTATGGGCTTCCTATGGATTCAAACACCTGAGAAACACCCCTAGAGGATCTCTCCAGTGAAAGACTTGGTCAATAAGGAAATATATGATGTCCTTGAGATTTAAATCTCTTGCCTTGATTTTTCCCATTCCATCAGGAGGCTTCAACTCTTGCAGAAAGTACAAAATGTCTCTGTACCAGGTACATTCTGCTAGTGATAAGCCACCCAGAGAGCTTTTGCTCGGTGACTCAGCTTGCTAATTTCTTGAGCAAGTGTTGATGAAGCTAACCCCCAAGGCCTTGCAATTGGATTCATCCAACAACTTGGCTAAACCCTGCCCTTTTACCAACTTGGTGGGCTTTATCTCCAAGATCTTGGTAATCCATTTACCTCTTCTCCCATCTATGTCAGGCTGTATAAGGATGTCCTTCATAGAGGCTGAAGGGACATATGTAGTCACTCTTGAGTGCAAGACATAGACTCTAAAATCTTTGAGAGATTTCACCAAGGCATAGGCCTTCTTCTCCATGATCTCATACCTGATTTTTGCATCTCTTAATACCTTACTGAAGAAGGAAATGGGTTGCTCTCTCCCTTCCTCATTTTTCTACAATAAGATCGTTGCTACTGTATCAAAAGAAGCAAAAGAAAAAATTAGGAAATCCTTGGAATAATCAGGACTGATCAACACATGTGCCTCAGTTAATGCCCTTTTTATTTGGATGAAAGACTCCCTAGGTTCAGCAGTCCATTTTACTTCTTTTCCCTTTCTGAGCATGGTTTTGATGTGTTTCACCAACTCAACAAAATTTGAGAGGAACCTCCTCAGAAAGTTAATCTTCCCTAAAAAAGCCTGAACTTCCTTTCTAGACCTGGGAAGTGACAGGGTCTGAATTGCCTCTACTGTTGTTGGGAAAAACACCCTACGGACTAGCAAACTAGGGTCAGACTTGCATGCAGATTTTGACCGAAAAGAAACTACTTTTTTACCTACAACCCAAGATTTAAACCCCTCTTTCACAATAAATGAATGGAAAAGGACCACTAACCTTATTACCGACGTTCGATGTAGATCCTCCATTGCTCTTCGATTACTTGCTTGCGCTGCTCCTTCCACAGATAACTTGCACTCAAGACAAACAACAACTATGCATGCATGCTACTTCTATACTCAAGGGTTAGAAATCAAGCATAAATTAATCAAACCATAGACAATTCATGCATTGGGACAGGAAAAGTATTATTTTTATTACTGAAAGTGAATCAACTTACAACAAAGCTAAGACCGGCCACCGCTCCTTGAACCTGATCCTGGGCTCCTCTTCTTCTGTCCTTCAACTGCTTTGCGTTAAATCTCCTTTGGCATGAGGAAAGGATAAAGGGTTGGGACAATGGATTAGGTAAATGGGCAGATTTTCTTCGCTATATTTTTTCCTCCTCCAAATGGTACCCCTACCCCTTCTTTTATAGGCTAGAAGGAGCTAGGGTTTTGGACGAACCCTCGGCCATGCATGGCCAAGAGTTTCAGTTAACTGACCCATAGCTTTTTGTTTCATTGGAAACTTTCCTTTTTTCATGCTTTGTTAGGTACACACGGGCTATAGTGAGTCATCTAGTGTGCACACACATGCAGTAATGGGTTAGGGCGCATGGGCCTTGACACAAGAGGATTTTCAAAGAGTTGTTCAGTAGAGTTTTGGCAAAGAAGGGATATGAGTTGGCCTGATGCCAGGTAATCATGTTTGGTGAAATTTAGGGTTATAAAAGATGCCCCCTAATGTGTGAGGTCAGAAGAGCATCTGATGGTCGAAATACATTACCAATCTTTACTGATGTGCCAAATGATTGAGCCAAAGGATCAGGAACCAGGAGGTGTCATCTGCAAAATAACAAATGTCTCACCGAGGCGGGCATACCCATGCTCGGGATAAAATAGAACCATGGCTACCAATCAAATACATTGTATATCCATGTCAAATAACTATAAAGAGTAGCCACGAATAATACACAGCGGAGCTACATCTCGAAATCAGAAAGATATACATATAGAGTATCCATCCTCCAGAAGCTGATTCGGCCTGATGGCTGTACTTTAGATCTCGAGCAACAACTTCAAAATCTTCTAAAACTCGGGTAGGAGTGTAATATGATTGTACGACTGCACTAACCAGAGGTCTTCAACGACTCGTTGGTTATGAAATTGATAATCTTGATGATCGGACTAAAGGCTTCAGTGATCTCGAACAAGGACTTGATTGGACGTTCAGGATGGCCGGGTATGCGGACAAGAGACATATTGCAGAGGGGCCAACTCAAGTTTAGTGACAAAATTCCCTTGGATAATAGCACGACAAGTGATAAGACTCAGGCAACAGATATGTTAATCATAAGTCTACGAAGCAGGAGGCAACGCAAACTCTCCATATGTTTGGAAGAATAACCAAACGGTGGAGGACACAACTCTATATAGCGAGAAAATATTCCTAAGGTCGTACTACATCCCATAGTCTGATGATCAAACAGACAGATGTGCTTTATCCAAGGGCGACTCATCATGCTGCCAATAAAGAAAATACTTTTCCCATCCTCTTTTTGGGGTATATTTTATTTTTTGTTCTTTTCGATAATTTTGGAAAAAGAATAAAGGAATATTACATTACAATGGAGGAACGAGTACTGCAAACATACGAGATCAAGGCACAAGGACAAGACTGATGTTCTGGTAAAATGATACTCGGGAAAAATCCTCTGGTGGCCAAAGGTGTTAAGACGCAGAAGCAAACTGTCACAAGGATGGTGGATAAGGTATGCAAATACGGTTGATAGAACACACAATGGTAACGTCCTTCGATGTAAGTTTAATGAGCCCAGAGAAGCTAAGCTCGGTGGTTTTTCATGTTTAGAGAGTCTGAAAAAGAATAAAAGGAGACTCTGCTGGGGTACCTTTTTCGACAATAGTCTAGTCGGTTCGAAAAAGGGATAAACTAGCATCGATTAGATGTCAATTCAAAACCATTTTAACGAGTGTGACAAGGACAATATCACTCGGCTATTTTTTCACTTTTAAGGAGTCTGAAAAAAGATTAACTATGGACTCTGTCAGGAATATTCTTTTGGACCAATTTAACGAGTGTGAAAGAATAAGGTCACTCGGTGATCTTTTCAATTTTAGGGAGTCTGAAAAGAGCTTAACTATGGACTCCGTGGGGGTTTCTTTTTCGTAAATTTAGTCCCTCAGTCCCGAAAAAGGAATAAAATTATACTTGAGGATACTCTTCTAAATAATGGGAATTCGATAGAGTATACCTTTGTTCGTATAGTTGACCGTTTGGACCGAAAAAGGGGTAAACTACCGCCTGACAGACGTGACTTCAAATTTCAGTTTAACGAGCGTGAAAGGCCACAAGATCGGTTGGCAATCTTTTCATTTTTAGAGGGTTTGAAAAGGTCTTAAAAGGAGACCCGTTTAAGGAACGTTCTTCTGGACCAACTTAACGAGTGTGAAGAAACAAGGTCACTCGAAAATCTTTTCATCTTTAAGGAGTCTGAAAAGGGCTTAAAGAAGACTCCATAATGGTTACTTTTCTCAGTTAATCCGGACGAGATCGAAAAGCATAAATGTAGTCTCGCTGGATGTTGCTTTCGGATCTCAAAGCAAGCTTGAAAAACAACAAAGTTATCTCATGATAGACTCTTTGTGGGTTGATGCCTGGCATCTCCTCGGGGGAGCTGTATGCTCCAACAAAAACATTGTCTATGATGCCAAGGGTTCTGAAGATATTTATAGGTGTCATTTCAGCCATGGTTTCCATATTACCCTTAGCATAGATCTTGTGTGTAGCTAAGGGATTAGTATGACAAGACCTATCTCCAGTCATAGTCACGGTGAATTATCCTGCTTCGATTCGGCTTAACTCTGGGAGGAAATATGATCTGTGATGAAGATCTTCCCAAGGTTTGTCTAGACTAGTCATTGCTTCGATTACTGCTTCGTCAGAAGGCAAGACTAAGTCTAACGAATCGACGTTAGCAAGAGAACCCTGAGCCCAAATAGGCTCTAGAAGTGGATCCAACTCTTGTGCCGGAGTCGGATCAGGGTTAGCTGAAGCTTGCTGGACTAAAGAGTACGCAACCTCAGTGACAGACAAGGGCATGGACATGCCTGAGTGCCCTGTCTCATCCATCGTGGCTGATGGGGAAGGAAGAATCCAAGGATCCTCAAAGTAAGTCGTGCGGAACGACGAAACTTGAAAAATCTCAACCTTATGGTGATTAGATATAAATTTGATATCGTCATGAGGAGGTGGGTAATCGAAGGTACCCATCATGGATGAGCACAAACCAACTCCTATGTTAACGACACCTGGTGGAGGATTATCAATCATCGGGACCGTGGATGCCCCCAAAGCTGGGTCAGATCTAGAGAAAGACAGTTGATCAACGGTCACTATCCGACCCTCGTGTGGAAACAACAAGACTCAGAACACTGTAGCAACCACAGCTTGCATAGCATAAATCCAACTCTTTCCTAACAAGAGGTTATAGTCGAGGGGAGCATCGACTACCTCTACTTCGACACACACGGTTTTCCCTCCTAACTGTACAGGGAAAGAAGGAACTATGCCATGTGGTCGGAAAGAACGACCATCGAAAGAAGTGAGGAGAGTACATGACGGAGACAACGCGGGCTGACCAATGGCCTTCCAACATGCTAACGACATAACGCATGTCGAGGCGCCCTCGTCGACCACCATGTGAAAGATATTCCGTGTAAAAATTTTCGTGGGATGAGCCACTACTATCTGAAACGCTACGTGGTAAGGCAGACGAGGTTTTAAGTCAGTTGTATCTAACATGATGATGCCCGGATTACAAGTCTCAGTAAAGCCCAAAGCGGTTAACAAGGCCTTCCTCTGAGTAGGGCAGCTTTGGAGGACCTCCAAAGTAGACATCGCACAAGGGGTTTGTGATAAATCCTCCATCATAGAGTAATTTTGGGCGGCCCTTGTGTTTGGGTTGTGAGAAGCTTTTTTAAATGCACCTTTTGGAATGCGTGTCATAGTTTCTCCCAACATCTTCTCAATCTGTAGAGGAAGATATGGGAGGTCAGCTTCTTTACCCTTTTCAGAAGCACTTGGTTTACTATAGTCGTGCACTCTAGTCGTTATGAAAGCATCCCCCCTGACCATATATACATTCGCGGATGAGGGATTGTTTGGAGGAGGGCAGGTTTCTTGGTTGCCCCCTTCTATGTTTGTAGAGGCTTGAGTTAAATTTTGCCCATGTTGAAAGGGATTAGTCAACACTGCCTGTTGTTGTTGTGTGACAAACTTTTGGGCCTATGCAAGTCGAGGACAAAGATGGGTAGGGTGGTCTTCCGCGCACAAGTTGCATGGATACCTCGCCTTCCATTTTTCCGTGTTGTCCCCACCAACATTATCAGTGGGTTTTTTATCCCCCTTACCCTTCTTTCGTTGTTTTTTCTTCCCTTCAGGCTGTTGGGGGGCCTTTGGGTTAGTCAACTGTACGGAGTGTACTTCCGACATTTGGGTAGGGGGAGCAGCCAAAGCAGTAGTTTGGCTGGCCACTGTGTGTTGTATGGATAACTGTTGCAACTGTTTTGTCAATTGCTCAGCGGGCTTGGTTTGTGCTGAACCAACAATACCATCGGCATGTGGTCCAGCTCTCTGTCTAGTTTTATCTAGTATCGAACGTGGTGCATCTGGAAAGATGTTGTATAATAAACCAGACTGAGAATAGATGAGCTCAAACTATTGAGCCCTCATGATGTCATCTTCTTCGGAGAAAACTCCGAAAGTCATGACATCTTTGGATAACTATGGGACCAAAGACTTAAGGAACCACTCAAGCGGGAATGCTGGTGGGATGGGTACTTTGATTAGACTCTTCCGACGTCTCCATTCTTGGATATGATTAGAGATATGGTCCGCTGTTGTCTGTTCGAAATTGGCGAGAATCTTTGTGCCAGTGTCGTATCTCACAGGTAACTGGAAATGGTTAAGGAAGGCCATCGCCAGTTCGCCAAAAGAAGAGTATCTTGAGCGATCGAGGTCGATGTACCATTTCATGGCATTCCCGATAAGAGTACGTTGAAACAATCGCAACTGTACGGAGTCATCTTTCAATGAGTTAGATGAACACCAAAGATGGAAGGTAGTCACATGTTCACCTAGATCTTCATTAGGCTTGGCCATGAACTTTGGAATGTCCGAAGGAAACTTCGTTGGCATATGAGGCCAACGTGGATCGTGACAAATAGGATCATTTAACAGCTTTGTCAAATTTGGCAAGTGTAACGTCGCCAGGAATGGTAGTTTGGGTTGCTGCTGATAACCTGGGAAAAAGGGTCTTGGAGTTTGACTAGCACCAGGTTGCCAGGAAATGTTTGGCTGCTGGCCCGGATTCTGGTAGAAACCATGGCCCTGACCAGCATAAGGATTTTGCATCTGTGGAGACATCATCGGCTAATTTCCCGTAAAGGACATAGAGTGTTGGGCATGCATCGTGTTCGAAGGACTTTATGAAGGATTACCCCATGCCGGTCCTGATGGGAGAGGCACAGTAGTCTGTCTAGGGTTCCATTGACTGTGGAAAGAATTACCCCAGAACGACATTCCAGAGGAGGGAACAGATCCTTGTCCTGAGTTCCAAGGTCCTGCTATATGTGCCCCCTACGCAATAATAGTACCCTGCGCAGGAGTAGATTGTCCAAAAATGGGATTGCCCCTAGATGGGAAAGCGGTTGATGAGAAAGTGTTGTTACCAAACGTCCCGTTCCAAGAAAACGGTGTCGAACCTACCGGCATACTTTGTGCAGGTGTTCCTTGACTCCCTGCTCCAAATAAACTAGTGTGTGTAGGTTGCCCGGTGGACTGCTGATGCGGACCACCAAGCGAAGGGGACGAAGGAGGGATATGACCTCCTGCGTAAGGAAAAGCGTTAAAAGGGATAGGAGTGCCCCCAAGTTGACCTTGCAGAGGAGCGTTAGAGCTCCCTTCCCCCAGACCCAAAGTCTGTAAAGTGGAGTAGGTTAGTGCAGGACTTGTACCTGAACTAGGCATACCGTATGAGAACAGAGGGCCTGTCGCACTAGGTGTGAAGGGATTTGTGGCCGCCGCCATAGATGGGTTCAGTCCACTGTGCGATGTAGTTGTGGTCGAGACCATGGTGGCTCGGACCGATGATGGTAAGTTAGGAGATGATTCTCCTGTGGTAGAAACTGTGGTGGGAATGGAAGAATTCCCAGAAGAAGTAACAACGTTTGTTTCCATAGCTGTGTGAGGCACTGATTGACGTTCGTGAAATTGGATCGGTACAATAAACAGTGCCAAGAAATCGGTGGTTGGGGTTTCAACCGAGCCAAGATTGGCGGGTGATTCCTCCGGGAGTTGTTCAGGCACAAAGGTTTGTAACCTGGTCACTTCAAAAGACCCTTGTTGGTCTAGCTTCCGCCTTAATGGTGGCGGGGGTGGCTCCAGTGTAACCGACGGCAGGCCAAGAAGCCTTCATGACTGGTGGAGCTCAGGATCCTCCACTATGTGAGAATATCCAAGACACGCTAAGGTATTCTACACGTTCAAAAGTAACACACACTAAAAAGAAGCCCCTAAGAGATAAGACAAGCAATCACTAAACTATTTGGAAGAACAGTTACAACAACCAACACTAGAGAAACTTACCAGTGCAAGTGCAACTCGAATACGGAAGCACCCTCCGGGTATACTCTGCAAAGCATGGCCCAATGTCTATCCTAGGTACCGCGGTATACCCCCGCAGTCACCCGTGTATGTCCCTAAAAATATTGGCAACTAGGTTTCCAGCATGCGAACAGTCACCAGGCGGGTACAGTCGAAAGTCAGGTAGACCACAATGAGAAGGGTATCAAGCCCGAAACCTGTCAAGGGTATCGAGAGAAAATGGTCTGGAAGACAACTGAGGACCTCGAATGGATTTGAGACCCACGAAGCCCCATGGAAAATGCAAACGACGGAATCCAAAAACAAGCCCTCGATATGTGCTCTCCACTACGATTGGTCCAGCTTTGGAGGGGTTATCTCCGCTACCTTTCCACACGCGACCTCGTGTTTATCCCCTGTGTTAGAGGGGGGTCTCGGATAACTTCAACGAAACTGGACTTAGACACTCCCTATCGTAGACTCTAATGTTTTGTTTTGAATGGCCTTGGAGAGTTTCCTCTCCAACCTAATCCAAGGCCCTAGTCCTGAACTAGTTTGTGAACCCTACAAACAAAAAGTCTAGTAGATTTTAAATTAGCGTTGTTTTTATGGCTTTTTATTACGTCAAGGGGTATGAGGGTGAAACTGATGATGTGTAAAGATGAAAGAAAAAACGAATGAAAAAATCTGGAAACAAAAGACTTTACTAAATGCAAAATTTCAACAACTCTTCACAAAGAAAGATTTCTTTTTCTTTTCAATTTTTCTAAGATTTTACACAGCAAACTTAAAGGAATTTCGCTCGACTACAAGCTACTTATTCTCTAAATGGACTGCAAAAACTTTCTAAACAAAAGACTTTTCCCTAGCTAATGATGCAGAAGCACACCTTTCAACGAAAGAAGAAAATGAAAAGAGATTTTTTTTTTTTATTATTTAAGTGCTAGTAAAGAAACAAAGGGAAAATATCGACAAGCACAAAACCAAGAAAGACAAATTCTGGCTTAAAGCACAGATCGCAAAGAATCAGAGTAAAGAATCACACAATGGCAATAAAAACAAAAAAAACAAAGACTCTCACGCTTGTCTAAAAACCATAATATATATATATATATATATATATATATATATATATATTCTGTCAACTATTAACTGAGAAAAAGCAGGCTAAGGGTAAGATGACCTAACCTACTGACTGTTCAAACCTAGACTCAAACACCTGAGAGGAATACTTCTCATCAAAGGAGGGGATGACTACCCCACCCTGAACAAAAAGTATCATGTCAAGCATGCGAATATCACTAGAACAACACGAGTGCTGGACAGAGACAGAAAGTGTGCACACGCAGGATGACCTTGTACAGGCCGCGTGTATATCTAAATTCTAAGAAAAAAAATGAAGACAGGCAGTCCAGACCAGGAAGAGGTCTCTGGTATTGATAACCAGGGTCCCTTGAAGGCTTGGATGCTCTTTCTAACAGAAAATACAAATAACGTAAGGAATAATAAGGCGAAAAAAAGACAATCTAAGATAGGACTTTGAACCAGCAAGACTCAGACAAGATTCCAGAAAACCCCCTGAGAATGTGAAATTCTGACAGGGAAGAGGAGGACTGCCTCTTAAGGTTCTTTGAACTCCTACACGCTACTGCTATCTCTACAACTAGCGTTCGCACATGAGCTGTAAGAGGATAGGGCGCGGGTACATGTGTGCAGGCCTTCTGCAGGCCGCGTTTACTCTGTGTGTCCCGACAACTACCGTCAAGCAAAAGTCAGGGAAAACTGGTATGGAAAACCAGACTCCCTGCTAGCTCAGACCTTACAGAAAAAGGCAGGCAAAGAAAAAAAAGAAAACCTAATCTTTAAACTACCCAAAAACTCAAATAAATCCAGAAACCCTAAAGAGTATTTTCCCCAGTACGGTCGCCAATTCTGTTGTTGGGAAAAACACCCTACGGACTAGCAAACTAGGGTCAGACTTGCATGCAAATTTGGATCGAAAAGAAACTACTTTTTTACCTACAACCCAAGATTTAAACCCATCTTTCACAGTACATGCATGGAAAAGGACCATTAACCTTATTACCGGTGTTCGATGTAGATCCTCCGTTGCTCTTCTATTACTTGCTTGCGCTGCTCCTTCCATAGATAACCTGCACTCAAGACAAACAACAACTATGCATGCATGATACTTCTATACTCAAGGGTTAGAAATCAAGCATAAATTAATCAAACCATAGAGAATTCATGCATTGGGACGGGAAAAGTATTCTTTTTATTACTGAAAGTGAATCAACTTACAACAAAGCTGAGACCGACCACCGCTCCTTGAACCTGATCCTGGGCTCCTCTTCTTCTATCCTTCAACTGCTTTGCATTAAATCTCCTTTGGCATGAGGAAAGGCTAAAGGGTTGGGACAATGGATTACCTAAATGGGCAGATTTTCTTCGCTATATTTTTTCCTCCTCCAAATGGTACCCCTACCCCTTCTTTTATAGGCTAGAAGGAGCTAGGGTTTTGGACAAACCCTCGGCCATGCATGGTCGGGAGTTTCAGTTAACTGGCCCATAGCTTTTTGTTCTGTTGGCAACTTTTCTTTTTTCGTGCTTTGTTAGGTACACACGGGCTGTAGTGAGTCAGCTAGCATGCACACGCATGCAGTAATGGGTTAGGGCGCGTGGGCCTTGATACAAGAGGATTTTCAAAGAGTTGTTCAACAGAGTTTTGGAAAAGAAGGGATATGAGTTGGCCTGATTCCAGGTAAGCATGCGTGGTGCAATTTAGGGTTATAACATCTACCCTACAGGGATCAATTCTCACTCCCTCTGTTGATACTATATGGCCTAACAACTTCCCCTCCTTCATAGCAAACACAGATTTCTTGGGATTTAAGGATAGGCCAAAGCTCCGGCATTTCAAGAAAACTTTCCTCAAGTGACAGTGGTGCTCTTTATCAGACCTGGAGAAGACTATGATGTCATATAGATAGATCACCACAAATTGATCTTTCTCCCCAATGAAGGCTATGTCCATGGCTCACTGGAATTTTACTGTTGCATTCATTAATCCAAAAGGAATTTTGCCATACATGAATGTGCCCCAAGGAGTGGTGAAGGTTTCTTTTTCTCTGTCCTTCGGCATGATTGATATCTGATTATAGCCAGAAAAACAATCAATCATGGATATCCTAGATGCACCAGTTACCCTCTGCAATATGTGTTCCATGTTGGGCAAGGAATAGTTGTCTTTATTTGACCTCCTATTCAGGTTCCTGAAATCAACACAGAGCCTGATTTCTCCACTTTTCTTCCTCACCAGGACTAAATTGGCCACCCACTCAGAATATCTCAAGGGGACAATGATCTGGGCATCTAACAACTTCTTCACTTCTCTCTCCATGACAGGAAACAACATGGGATTTATCTGTCTTAGCTTCTACCTAAATGGCTTAGCCTCTCCCTTTAGTGGGATCTTGTGTTCAATAACAGATGTGTCATATGTATTGAGGTCTTCATAGGTCCATGCAAACACATCACCAAATTCTTTTAATAACTCAATATATTCGTCCCTCTATTCTTTGGTAAAACTGCTTGACAACTTGACAAACTTAGGCTCCTCTTGTGTGTCGATATTGCACTATGTTGTATCATCATCTCCATTTGAAACCCTACCCTTTACTGCCACATCATTCCCATCGAACAGTCTTTCTAAAGGGACTATTCCCTTCAGAATGTGATTGCTAGGCAAATGAATAATATGGTGATTAGAAATTTTATTTAAAAATACCTCAGGGTGAGGGTGACTTTCGAGATCAGGATCCTGATCAATGTGCAATGCAGAAAATTCATCAACAGACTGAATAATTTTTTCAATTTCAAGATCATCTTCGAATACCTTCCAATTCTTGATATTATCTGGAACAGATGGCCTATATCTTATTTCAACCTCATATTTGATCTTAGGCGGCAGAGGGATCTTGAACAGACTAGCTGAGACAACTAAGGAATCGGCCAAAGTATTTTCCTCTCTAGGAATAAAAGAAATGTTGAAAGCCGAGAAGAAATTATCAATCAAGTCCCACACCTCATTTATGTAACCCCTGAACCGAGGATGCTTAGCCTGATAAGCATTTTTGACTTGCTGGATTATCAACTCAACATCTCTGAACACTGCTACCTCCTTAATTCCCATTTCTTTTGCAGCCCTCATACCCAGAACAAGAGCTTCATATTCTACCACATTATTGGTAGCTTCAAATTCTAGCTTGTATGACAGGGATATGGTCTCCTGACAAGGCAACACAAAAACCACTCCAGTGCCAGCGCCTTCGCTAGAACAATCTCCGTCAAAGAACATCTTCCAAACAGAGGTGGTTGGAGGAGGTATCTTGTGATTAAATATGGGTTGCTTTATGATTTGAAAAGGGGCTTCAGGAGTCTCAGTGATCTACAATAAACTAGACCCCAAATCATGTCAAGCACAAAGATAGGATGATTGGTGGGGTCTGCTTCATCACTAACAATGTAGGCCAGCTGAGCTTCTCTGTACAACCTACTGTTTTCCCCTCCAAAGACTGGAATGGCGACATTGTGAGATCCATCTGTAATTTTCCTCCAAGTTTTCTAATCCAATATCTTGACAACAACATGCCGAACTTGGGGGGAACATCAGCTACTACAATGTCCCTGACCACGCTCTTCATTGGTAGTTGAAATAAAGAGACCACCAAGTCTTTGATGACTCCAAGGCATTGCACCCTCCTTGAATCAAAAGAGTACAAATCGTGATAATCCTTTGTCACTTCCAATCCCAATTCTTCCATGACTATTTTGGGCATAAGGTTGTGAGAAGCTCCAGAATCCATGAGGCAATTATGTAGCACTTTATCATGTATGTTCAGGGATGTGTAGAAGGGAGGGGATGAATCATATCTATATTCTACCATGGGACCTAGGACAACTTCTGTCTTTTCATCTTGAAGATTTACTGAGTTTGTAGAAGGCTGGGGGGACTCAGATTGTAGCAACTTGGAGAGGGACCTTTTGAAATCTTCATTTTTAACTAGCTTTGAGAGGGGTACGGGAATTCTAATATTTTGAATTTCATGCTCAAAACTAAAGGAGGGAAAAGTCTTAGGAGATTCCCTTACCTCAGAGGCAGGTTCTTTGGTTGTTGGTGAATTATTCCGAGTTTTCTTCTTTTTAGTAGTGATTGTTACAGTCTTAACAGGTTTTTCCGCTATGAGAGGTCGATCATGGCTATCAAAATTTCCTTCTTTCTTCTTTGATCTGAGATGATATTTGTTAGGAGTGTTGTTGGCCTTTTCCCCTTCACCCAACTCATTGAATTGATTTTTCATAAGGGATTATTCATATATAGATTGAGTCAAATGGGGAAAAGGGAAAGTGTCTTTAATATAGTGAATTTCAGGGTCGAGCTCATCTATCTCCTCTCCTTCCTCATGAGCAACTAGGTTATTTTGGAGAGGGGTTTGAATCCTCTGCTCATCTCTGTCTTTGATCCTTTGTTCCCTTGGAAAAGCCTGTGGCACATTGTTGCTAGGCCTTCTGAAGCCTCTATTATCAATATTTTGGGGATTTATGTACATGGTCTTCCCTTCTAACTCCCACCTTTCCATTCTAGCTGAAAGCAATTTTAGCACTTTAGTTACATAATCCATCTGAAAGGGAAGGGGAGAGGAATTGGATGGGGAGGCTTCAGGTCTCTTCATGGATATGTCTCTATCATCCTTATTCCTAAGTCAGTCAACAACCAATATGTTAGATTCTACTTCCATGGCTGCATCCTGCATGCGAGCCAGAGTAGTTGCTCTCCTTTCCCGCAACAGAAGGAAGAAATCGGGATCAAAAGCGCGAGCATAAGTGATTTTAGCAAAGGCTTATGAGGGCTTTATTTCAGCGGGGATCTTATTGTACATTTTATTGAATCTCTTGGAGAAGTCAGAGACAGACTCTCCTTCCTTTCTCTTCAAAGACCCAAACTCTGTCATGTAATATATGAAGTCTTTTTTGTCTCCCCATTGTCTCAAAAAGGCATTATCCAAAGCCTCAATCCCATCAATAGATCCAGGAGGTAGGGCCCTAAACCACTTTCTATCCTCGCCTTCAAGGCTATGGATGAAAATCCTCATCCATACGTTTGCATGCATGATAACATGATCATCTGTAAAACTGTAAAAGGATTCAAGGTGTTCTTATGCAGCTATGTACCCTTCACCTGTAAACTTGGGCAGCTGCTTAAGGTAGCCATCTGCTAGAAGGGTGTTGAGAGGCTAAGGTAACAAAAGGGGAG
Organism: Picea engelmannii; assembly: GCA_009831015.1. Lineage (NCBI taxonomy): Eukaryota > Viridiplantae > Streptophyta > Pinopsida > Pinales > Pinaceae > Picea > Picea engelmannii. The sequence continues at coordinate 275,926 of ML787567.1, forward strand.
CATACCTAGCATCTATTATAGCCTCCATTCTGGTCATGGGGGGATTTGCTCCTGCCATAGGAATATTAGGTGGATGAAAACTTAGAGGAGAAGGAGCTCGAATAGGGGATACTGGAAATGAGCTTACAGGTGGACGGGGAAACAATGGGGGATTCAGAGAGAAGGCTAAGGGGCTTGAGTCAACAGATGCTTCTCTCTGTGCAGTAGCAACAACAGTAACAAGAGGAGGAGTGGTAAAGCTAGGAGTGGGGAAATATTCTATGGTCTTGGGTCTACGCCAAGGTACAACTTCGGGGGAGAGGGGAGTGACAAGGATTTCTCCCTCCAATCCTAGACTAGGAGGGGAGAACTCAACAGGAACACTCCCAAAATTCAAGAAATGGGAAACTTCAGAAAAATGTCTGCTAGGAAGATGAGAAGAAGAAAATGGAGTTCCTACAGAAGGAGATGGAAAATTACCTAGTTCAGTGGTGGAAGTTTCTCCTTCAGAGGCCTTTCCTTTTCTGAAAATCACCTCTGGATCAGCTTCAGGTGTAGCTAGAGGCAGTTTTGGATGGGACCGCGTGTGTCTACCTCTGGAAGCCACAACTAAAACAACAGGTTTTACACGGTGTATTCGTTGCAATGGAGTCGCCAGGTGCACAGTAGCAATCTCGTAGGGATATGATGCCTGATGCACCTTCAGAATCAGAGGCTCGATGTCGTTCAATCCCATGGAAAATTTTCAACTTCGTCCCCGGCAACGGTGCTAGAAATGTTGGCTACAGAAGTCACTCCTGGATTGCGACAGGAGTAAGCCTGAGGACCATCAGTTTAAAATGTCACGATTTGTTGATAAAGGGTGATGGATGAAAGTAAACTCGGAACAATATCGTTCTAACTCAGAAACTAGGTCGGGCATGCACAAGCAAATGAGGCCTTGATTCAATTTCAAGCAGTAAGTTGTAATAAGGGTGAGTATGAGGAAGACTTCTATAAGGAAATGTGAAGGGATGTTGTAGGCATCGAGCTTCCAATAGCCTATAGAAGAAAACTTTGAACACAAGAACCTCTTATATTCAAAAGCAAAAACACTAAAAGAACATAACAATGCTATAATAAATCCTTTATCATAACACAGTCATGACGATTCATGTGAATCATTTAGTCATGAACTCTTTTAGTATGAGATCGAAACAAGATGGAAAAGAGAGATGCCTTACATTAAACAAGGAAATTTCATATACAGATACATAGCCAAGAAAACCAGTGCTTCATTAAAACATTACAGTTGGGAGCTCTGCTCTACCATCCATCCTTACAAAAATACAAAAAATGAGTATATATACTCAGAGAAATTCTCCCCCATGGAAGCAGGAGGGTAGATGAGACATTAAAGTCTAACTTAGTGTGTGAAAGTTCTTATGGTCAGTCGAGGACATCAGATCGGCATGGCTCTTTTAGGAAAACCTGCACACAGGACGATCTTGGGCAGACTGCCTGCCAAAACCTCCATGCCCTGCATTCATGGCTTGAGATGAGGTCTCAACCACCTGCTCAATATTCATTAACTTATTTTTCCATGGAGGGTGGTTGAGATTGAAAACATAGAGAGAGACCCTGTGTCCTTTGAATTCCCGGTAGCCGAAATGTCGAAATGGCTCCCGGGTGCTTTTCATTTCGCGTTTTGGGTTTCAGGGATTCCCGATGCAGTGGAGGAGTGACCCCTTTGTCCTTTGAGATCCTAGTAGCCGAAATGCCAAAATGGCTCTTGGGCACTTTTCATTTTACATTTCAGGTTTCGGGGATTCCTGATGTAGTGGAAGAGAGAGACCCTGTGTCCTTTGAAGTCCTAGTAGCCGAAATGCCAAAATGGCTCCCGGGCGCTTTTCATTTCACGTTTCAGGTTTTGGGGATTCTCGATGCAGTGGAGGAGTGACCCCTTTGTCCTTTGAGGTCCCAGTAGCCAAAATGACAAAATGGCTAATGGGATATTTTCTCATTTCGTGTTTTGGCATTTCGAAATGCAGTGGAAGAGCAACCCCTTTGTTCTTTGAGGTCCCGGTAGACGAAATGCCGAAATGGCTAATGGGCACTTTTCGCATTTCATGTTTTGGGGTTTCGAAATGCAGTGGAAGAGAAACCCCTTTGTTCTTTGAGGTCCCAGTAGCCGAAATATCGAAATGGCTAATGGGTGATTTTTGCATTTCGCATTTCGGGGTTTCGAAATGCAGTGGAAGAGCAACCCCTTTGTTCTTTGAGGTCCAGGTAGCCGAAATGCCGAAATGGCTCATCATTTTGTGATTTCGGCCATAAGAGATGAGCTCATGCACCAGACTTCGTGCAACTCTGCGACTCAAACTTACCCAATGACCGTCGATCTGCTCCATCTATGGATCCTTGCGATTGAAAACAAAATTCCTGCTCGCTTGTTTTTAATCCCAAAACGGGCTTCTTCTCTGCGTTGTGCTCGGGGCTCATGACTACGGCCTTTGAATAAAACTCATTTGATGGGTTTTTAAACCCCATTTCTATGCATTTACACCAAGGGTCTGAAATCAGAGAGAAACAACACCTTGCAAGAATTGGCACTAACATATAGTTCATGCAGGAGGTTGAACAGATAGAGCCAAAAGAGAAGCCATCAGAAGATCAAGCCTCTTATTATGAAGAGTATTCTACAAAAGTATTTGCACAAATTTGTATTCCATTAATTTAATATGATGTCTACTCCATTTCAAATTTTTTTTTTCTGAATTTCATGTGGAATATATATGGCATGAAGCTCAGGAGTCACATGCAGACATTTTTCCATGGGCAATGCATGCATCTCAAGAGACAAAAAGGGAGTCGCGCACATCATAATCCATTCTGATATTTTTTTAGCACAATTTATAGAAACAAATTGGATTTTTTAATTCCTCTTGGGAAAATATCCAATTTCAAAAAACAAATCGTCTGAAATAGAGTCCAAGAAGTGAAGTAATGATCGTTTTAAAATCAACAAAATCTCAGCATTTTTCTGGAAACGACTGCACGATTTTCGAAGTTTCATCCAAAATTTATTTGGATATTCTTCATTACAAGAAGAGAAAGTGGATATGTGTGGACATCTCAATGGTGCATCTACTTCATCAGATCCGTGCAGACATCTACATATTCAACAAAATCTTCAAAGAGCACAAACTTGCACAATTGTGAGGTCTTCTTGGAGTGAAGGATAGGGTTGCTTAGCAACTGGTTTTTGTTCCTTCTCATATTCTTTTTTGTATGCATTGTAATTTGAGGGGGGGGGGTTTCCCATGAGTTTTTCCCTCTTTCCTCATTTATTTTAGTGTATATTTTGTATTCGGGTACCTAACATGGCCTTGTTGTCAGGACCCATTCTTTATTTTCACCATAGTGATGTTCACGGGGGGTGTTGGAGTTACTTCACACACCTAGGATTTATTTTTCCTAAGGTTTTTCCTTGTTTATTAGTCATTATTCAATCTCCTATATTTTAAGGGAGAATATTCCACCTGGAGAATATTATCTTCAGTTAACACTTCAGTTTGACTAGTTGAGTTAAGTCTATATGTTGCATTGGTTTTGTCACCATGCAACATTGGGATCATCACCATGGTAATGCGCACTTGCCTTGGTTTCATCACCATATTGGTGCATTACCATTGATTCATTGATCTACTCCTCACTACACTCTGTTTCAGTTAGTTAACTGAAGACTGATTGACTAGTTAACTCAACTAGGTGGCAGTTCACTCCCATAACTGCCTGAGAGACTAGACTAGGTGGCAGTTTACTCCCGTAACTGCATGAGAGACTAGACTAGGTGGCAGTTTACTCTTGTAACTGCCTGAGAGACTAGACTAGGTGATAGTTTACTCCCATAACTGTTGGTGTGTGTCCAGATCACTCTAGACCACCACTATGGATCATTAGTTACTCATGTATCCTATATCTATTGTAAATTATTCACTCTCTGAGTGTGGAATATGGTTAATGAGAATTCTTATATGATTTCTCTCCTTCTTCTTCTTTCTCAAATTATCTCTGCAAATGTGTGGATTATTGTTTATCTAAATATATTCTTTGCAAGTTCAACACGTTTACATGAACAAACATGCACCTGTAGAATAATTCCCAGAGTTTAAATTCAAGGTTAAAAGTGATAAAGACAAGATTAAAGAACTCTAGTAAATGGTGAAGTAGTTAAATAAGAAAAGGCTCAGGTGGAGCAATGGAGTGACATACAGTAGGAGAAGATACAGGGTTTCAAGAAAAAGAGAAAGGAACAAAAGGCACTTCTCAAGGAGCTGCAAGAATCTAATTTCAAATTGTATTGGCGCAATATTGTGCTCACAACCAAGCTGAAATAGAGGACTACCAAGGCTAGTGCAATCATCATATCATGATAGCCTTATGAAGTTCCTTCATGCAAATTTTTGAAAGTTTTGATACTATTTACTCAATGAGTGAAAGATGATCTATTTTGATTTTGACCAAATGGATTTTGATAATTCGAATGGATAACTCAGTCAAGATAAATTCCAAATTTTGTGGGATTTGATAAGTTGTTGTAAAAGTGTTTTGGGTTAAGTTGTTGAGTTGTTTACTATTTTGGCAATGTAAATGATCGTTTTGAGCTGATCCTCCTAGAATATAGACATTGAACAGATCCTGTTACTAACTGCATACTAGAAATTAGGATATGTAGTCATGTGTTGTATAGTTTAAATAGACAGATGAAAGACTTTATGAAGGTCGAAAATTTGGACACTCAGGGACCTGTTTTGAACTCCTTGTAAGACAGATTTATTCTACATTGATACTTAATGTAAAATACATGTTGATGGTCAAAATTTCTCTTATTTCATGTTCTATTTATTTTCTTGCTTGAGATCACTTTTCAATTGCAATGCATTGTTTTCTTGGTCTTAATTAATGCAGTGAAGATTTTGTTTTTATTGTTATTATCAAGATTTGATTTTCAAGCACATGTTCTTGTTTCTAAATTACATTTTGAGATCAGAAATCCATATGGGGTTAACAAATTGAAGACTTCCGTATTTTCTCTCTTAATTTTCCTTATTTGTCTGATCTATTTATGTGGCTACCCTTTAAAAAATCAATGGGATAGCTCTTGTATTTATTCTGAACTTCATGTTTACCTTGAAACCTTGAACCATATTTCAACCATCCTTTAAAAAACCAATTCATAAAACCCTTAAAATATTATTGCAATAACCTGATGGTGCCCTAGCTTGCCCTCTCACAGTCAAATGCAACTTTAGGGACTAACATATTTTGGTGCCATTGTTGGGGATGAAGAAATGAAGATATCTTCCCTGGGGAAACGACAAGATTAGATTCAAATCTTGATGGTGAACAAGGTTTTGGACATTACATGAGACTGTGATTTTTCACCTGGCAACTCCTTTGTGGTAATTTTGGCTCCTAAAAGAGAAGGGAAAGGACCAAAATCTCCTCCAACTTCCTCATCATCTACAAAGAAACCAATTACTAGAAAAAACCCAGACCCAGACCCTGTTGCAGCAGTACCAGACCCTGAACAATTATTAAGAAAACCTAAAATTATTCCTGGACAATCCTCTCTCTCAAAGGGAAAATTGCCTTCAATCAGCTCTCAAAGACAGTCTTATGAAATTATCAAACTCCAATCATATGAAGAAGTAATACCTGAAACTGAAATTAAGCCTGTTACAGTTTCTTTTCCTTCAACTGTCTCAGAACTAAATCTAAATCAAAGCCGATTTCCAAGAGGACACCTTTATGGCGCTAGCGACCTGCAAGGACGTGGAGAGGTGGTATGAAAAATTTCATCAAGCGGTAGAAAGGATTGATTACATTAGCACAGTACAAAAGGGTCAAGATGTATTGGAAGCCCTGATAAATTAATGGTACAACCTGAGGAACCATGAGCAGTGAAGGGGGTACATTCCTTGGGTTTTGCAGGTTGTGGGGAAGAGAGAGAGGGTAGATTGGAACTATTGTAGGAGTAAATCTCGGGTTTGGGTTGATGAGTGTGGGGAGAGGACAATCAGGGGGATATATCTCCTTGTGGACTCATAGCCTCAACTCGGGGGTGGAATTCTATTGATATTTTTTGTAGGAGTTCCTATGGTTGGGAGGTTCATCCTTCTTAGGTATCCTGTTGGTTATATTTATAAACAAATAAGTTATTTTTTTTTAATATGATTATTCCATTATGTAAATGAATATCTAAATGTTTTGTTTGTTTTTTGTGTGCTTATTGGATGCATTCATGGTTTATAAATGGTGTATATGCATGGGTAAATTGGCATATTGTTTTGATGTAATTTTATGGGCTTGTTGCCCCTTGGTTTTCTTTTGTATGTATGAGGCATTTTTAAATTTGTATTTAGGATAAGTCGTTTTTGCAGTGACAAGACTCAAGATGGAGGTTGGGTACATTACAAAATCCATGAAGCTAGGTCACACTTTTGGCAAGCATGGAATGCAAAAATTATCTCCATAGACCCTTGATTGAGGAATAATATCTAGTAAGGTTTTAAGCCAACGATCAAAGTTATTTCCTTGATCAAGGGATTAAAACCATGATTGAGTTTTTAAACCATAATTGATGGATTAAGTAAAAAAGCATCTTGAAATCCCCGATCAAGATATTTTAAAACCCTCAATTGATATTTTAAAAGTCTAGAAACCTTCCATATTTTTGTAGGTTTTCATGGATTTTCTACTTCTAGGAGGTGAAAACCCTTCAAATATTAATTAGTTGCCTTAAAAAAATTATAAAGAAAATATAATTTTTCAAAAAAAAGTTAAAAAGTTAGATGGAATACACTACACTTTGTGTATATCAAGATCATTTTATTTTGAAAATTATAATTTAACACTGAATTAGTAGGTGGGAATAAAATTCACTTGTTTACGTTTCCATATATATGCAAGAACAAACATATAATTAAATGCAAATTCAACACATTACCTGAAATTAATATTTTTTGAAAAAAAATTCATTTTTTTTAATTAATAAAAAAAGAAACTAGGATTTTCTATTATATATACAAAAAATATAGTCAGAATACCAAGGAGTCTGCCAAGTTGGAAACCAAACTTTTGGCTTGGTATTTTATGGTATATGATTTTTCCATTGTCAAAGTATCTAGGCTTCTACTATAATTGATCATGAAAGACTTCCTCTTAACTGTAGCTTTAGATATTACAAAATTAGGAATGGGGATAAAAAACAAAGACCCCATGATTAAGCAGTAAACAAGAAAACAAAACATCTAAACCATTCAAAAAAAGGGGGAACAAAAGAGGACCCAAGCCCAATTCTGTCATTTTTCATCTTGATTGTACTTCTATAGGATTGGTTCCTCTTTAGGATGCATGTTGGGTTCTGAATATTCATCCTCCAACCTAATTGGTCACTCCCTGGTCCCCTCCTGGTTGGTGGTGCCCTCTGGTTGATCTTATAGTGGGACCTAATCATCCTTTCACCTCTCATGGAAACGAATCCAGAATTGGGATTTACAGAAAATCTCAAATTTTACCTCAAGAGTACACATGCCTTGCAAGTTGGCTCTGTTTTCTTCTTGTTTTTGAGACACTTCCCGAGCCACCATAGCCTTGGTTATCAAATAGGTTTCCACCAAGAAAAAATATTTAGAGTTCTGAGTTTGGGATTGACCTGGATATGTAACCCAATCCATGGCTTCCACTAGAATTTCCTCATCCGAGAGTGGATTGCATGGTGGACCTAGCCCACTTTTCCACTTCCAAGAAGAGGTTGTGGAATTTGTGTATTTCCTCTCTAGCAACCCTCATTGCTCAGGTTCTTTCCATCGGTTCTACAATAATTTTTAGCTACCCATTCCCTCTCTTCTACCTGGGTTTCCCATAGCCGCATGTCAAGTCATGACCCTTTATAGCATCTATACTCTGAGCATGTTCAATGTCACTAATATTCTACCCAATATCAACCTTTGGACCCCACATGAATTTGGGTGTTTGAAAGTGTTATTGTCGTAGGATAAAGGATTCTCCCTCTGTATCCCAATCCAAACAGAGAGGAATGAGCGGCCCAGGGTGGTGGAGCACCCCTTGACCAAAATCCTCTTGAATTCCCACAAGCTCCACCACTCGTTCGAGGACCTGTATTCAAAAAATTAGAGATACAAGCCCAAATTGAATATTTCCTTATTCAATCTACCACGATGATTCCCTTTAACTTTGGGCCTCAACATTCTCCTTGATTCCCTTCCTCGCCTCCTCTTCTTGTCATGAGTAACAAATTTGGTCCTTCTCCCATGAAACCATTTCCTTCCTCGCCTGCTCATTATCACCTCTCTACTAGATAGGTATGACATGAATTCCACCTCATCTGAATTCCTCATCAACCCTACTAAAAATCCTTTGTTTTGTACCTCCATTACCTGAAGTATCATCCCACTAGACTAATTTCCATCTTTTCAGTGTGACTACCATTTGTATCAAACAACAACCATATGTGTGTCGATTGATGAACACATGGGGGAGGGATACAATCATTATTTTGATGCATGGGTGGTTGGCATCTAGACATGGGAGTCACCACCCCCTACAGTTGTCACTCCATTCGGGAAGGAAAACAATGTTGTTAAAAAGATAATACATTATTTTTTTTTTACTACACATCAAATTTCACAAGGAGTATATGAGTTTAGAAGGATTCGATTTTAAGGATATGTAAAATGTGAAATTTTCATCCACAAAACAAAAGTGGGACACAACTTCATGGATTCAACTAATGGTATAAATCAATTATACTTCTCCAATATACTTCTACTATTATACCATATCCAAAACATAAATTTGATGAATATCGACATGAACAATTGTTGAAACATATTTATGAGCTTGAATATTGTCTTCATATTTAGATACTCTTGGCTTAAGGACAACCATCTTGAATTGCCTCTTTTCATAATCAATAACGGTTACTAATCTTGGGATTATTTCTCCTTTGGGAAAGACTTGTGGATTTTTTTGTTTCTTGAAATGGATATATTTCTTCTTCACTTAAACCATCTTATAGAATAAATATGGATTGGTTCCAGATGGCACTACATCAGATTCAATTATAGATAACCCAACTTCTAAGGGAGATTGTTCCATTGGAATTTCAAGGGAAATTTTTCTTGAAACTATGCTTATTGAGACAAGTGGTCTTATAGAGATTGGTTTTTCAAAATGATACTTCAAAAATTAGGATTCTTCATCATCATATTCATTTTTATATTCACCTTGAAATTATGTAGTATGAACAATTTATGAAGTCTTAAGGGTCTTCCTGGGAACACTTTGCACCATCGATCTTCTTGATTCAATAATTTATGATTCTTTGGATTTGTCTCTCTTAATTCTATCCAGGCATGTTCACTCAATGAATTAACTGAGATGGACTTGCTTGTGCTCATCTCTATTTTTCTCTTAATATTCCCCCCATTGTTTTTCTATGAAATATAAACTAACAATATTTTCTCACTTGCAACATCTTTATTTCTTCAATTAATTTTTCTTTATCATATTTATTCATAGCCTATTGGGTTAAACTTGAATCGGTGAAAGAGTCAATGAGTAGGTCAATAGTAGTGGTTTTCAAGCCCATGGTTTTGGCATCCTGTGGTATTTTGCCCATGGATTGCATGTAATTAAGACTTTAAATAGGCTTAGGATACTCCATTGTAATGGGCCTGGAGGTGAGCGGTGAAGGCTCCGTTGGTCGGCTTGGTCAGATATGGTCAAGGGAAAAAAAAATATTTATTGTTTCTATGGATGTATTTGATTGCATTTTATTATATTTCCTTTCTTATATTCATAAAAATTGGTATCAAAGCCCAAGTTTGGCCTTAAATATCTAACAAGAGTGGCCTTTGTTCTGGGTGTAAAGATTGAATTTTTTCATGGATTTGTAGATCGATTGCTTGAATGTTCATATTTGTTGATAATGAGTGGCAAGGTGAGAGGATGGTGTCATTTGTAAGAATGGACAAGATGATTGTATTCCCTTGGAGTCCTGAAGGAAATAGCAACACTAAATACTCTGTGTGTGTGTGTGTATTATAATGGAGAATTATAATGTAAATGGGCATACAAATGTAAGACCTGGCTAGGCATGTGTACCCTTAGTAAATTACCAATAAAGTCTAGATGTAGACCTAGGTGATAAGGGGAAGACATGTCAAATTTTTGGATACCCTGGTTATAAATTTGAAGGGGGTAGGACCTAGATAATTACCCTGAGTCAAGTTTAAAAGGGGGGACTATTGGGTTAAACTTGAATTGGTTGAAGAGTCAATGAGTAGGTCAATAGTAGTGATTTTCAATCCCATGGTTTTGGTATCCTGTGGAATGTAATGAATCCTTTAAATAGGATCATAATGATCCATTGTAATGGGCCTAGATGTGACTGGTTAAGGCTCACCTAGACGGCATGGATGGATTTGGTCAAGGGAACAAAGATATCTTTGGTTGGTTTTTCCCGTAAGGGTTTTCCAAGGTAAATCATGTGTCAATGATGTGTGAATGATCTATGTTTTTTTGTTGTTGTTGGCTTATTATTTCTCTGACAAAATTTTCTTATTTTTAACATGGTATGTGATGAAGCCTCATATTTCTAACACAACCATGGTGGTGTTGAGGCTCTTACAAAAACTCCCCTTATTGTGTGTTACTTTCATAAAATATGGGGACACCCCTTTTTACTATTTTTTATGAAGTATGAGCTATTGATTTTTTGTTTTATGGGTTACATTCTTTCTAGTCTCGATTTGCGAGCTATGATTTTAAATTATCTTCATTTTATTTTTATCCTAGCTTTTATGTGGTCAACAAGCCATATATTGATGTGCAATTTTCTATATCCATAGTATAATATTTTCTTTAATCCATTTATCTACTCATCTTGGCTCCTAATTGTTTTTTTTAATTATATATTCTATATTGTATTAATATATATTCTGTTCATCCAAGCCCCTAGTGGGATTTAATATATCAGACTTATTCCATACAAATTACATGTATCATGCTTCCTCCTAGCTGGACTTATTAATCTATTCAAATTTTGAACATCCAAGATCCGAACATCCATCTTGTCTATTATTCCATCACATTTCACTCATTTGAATGTCATATATCCAGTCTCTTCACTAGTTGATACTTGATTTATTCATTTTATTCAGATTTTGGTCATTTTGAATCCCAACTTTTTCTAAATAATTAGATTGTTTCACATCGGATTTTCTTTCAATCATCGTTTTTTCAAATTTTATAACGAAATTCGAATTATGAAATTTTTTGTTGGACATTTGGTTTGGACAGTTGGTTTTCATTGATGTCAACCCTTGGAGAAGTCTGGAAGCCCTATAGATGTGGTTGAGATAGATGGATAGTTAGTTGGCAATGATGGAGTGTTTTATGTTAGCATATGTGTTGGGTGCATTTGATGAAGTCTACATGTAGCCCCGAAGGTATGGACATGGAACCCATAGTTTATCAAGGAATAAAGACATGAAGGTCAGTGTATTTGCAAGTAATACTATCATAGAGGGATATTACACATTATGTCATTTTCAGTGATAGGTGGTACGTCACGTGGATCCTTATGGTTGAGGATATATGGCTTTGTAAATATTGGAGGACCCTCAAGAATAATATAGAATCTCCTAGAAGGTCAACAAGAAGTCAATTATTATAGAAGCCTCTAAAAATTCTTCAAGAAGTTTTCTAGTCAAAGTGGTTGCAACAAAAAGTTAATTATGGGTAAAGTAGTTGTAACAAAGAAATTATGAGTTTACTAATTATGGGTAAAGTAGTTGCAACAAGAATGTATAGGTTGACCCTAAAATTAAGAAAAATGGTAAAGCCGTTATGACCCTAAAATGAGGAAAAAGGGTAAAACATTTATGACCCTAAAATGAGAAAAAAGGGTAAAACAGTTATGACCCTAAAATTAAGAAAAAGGGTAAAACAGTTATGACCCTAAAATTAAGAAAAAAAAAAGGTAAAACAATTATGACCCTTAAATTAGGAAAAAGGGTAAAACAATTATTACCCTAAAATTAGGAAAAAGGGTAAAACAGTTGTAACAATAAATTAATTAAGGGTAAAGTGGTTACAACAAGAAATTAATTAAGGGTAAAGTGATTGAAAAACAGTTAAATGGAAGAGTATAAATACACATCAAGAGTCTCTCATTCTTACACACAAGTTCATTGAATATATATCTAGTGAACACTTGATCTATTGGTGAATATGAGGTAAATTAAAGGGGATGCTTGTTCCAGTTTGCAGCACGACATGATTATGTAGCAGGGTTGTCACAAGTTATGTCATTGTGTAAGTTTTGAGGGTTATATATTGGTAATGTTATGGATCGTATTGGTGGCATGGATTGGTGATATTTTGGAGATTACAGTTTATGATTGATAAACATATTGAGAGTTTTGGTACTTGTTTAGTACATGGTTTATGGCATATCTTGTGGTACATGGTTGAGGCATATCATATGGTATTTGTTTGAGGAATTTATTGCATATGGTTGAGGTTCATGCTTTGGTGTTATGCTTCAGACATATCCTTGGAACATTGTATATGGTTATTAGGGTTCAATGTTAGAGACACATCTTTGTCATATTGGAATGTACTTGAGGCATATACTTGGTATATGATATTGGCTAATTATGATGCATGCTTAAGGTTTTGGTTTATACATTGACGCATATGTTGGTACACATTTGATCATTAATGTACATGGTTGATGGTTGATGTACATGGTTGATGATTGAGGTACATGGTACATGTATTGGTGCATGGTTGATGCACTTATTGTTGTACAGGTGTTGGTGCATGGTTGATGCACGTGTTGTCATACAGGTTGTTGTACATGGTTGATCCTTGGTAGGGTATAGGTTGATGGTTTGGTACATTCTTGGTCGAGGCATGTGTTGGTGATGTTGGACATCTAGTTGAGAGGTGTCCTTGGTATATGATCCATGTGAGAGGATCTGGTTGAGTATCAGTGACAGTGATAGGTTGGACAGGTTGGTCAGTGATAGCTTGATGTGACGGGTTGAACATGACAGTGGCAGTGGTAGTGATGGTGACAATGATAGTGGCAGTGATTGTGGTAGTGAAAGTTGGTCTACACTTATTTTCAGGGCGCGGGATGGGGCAAGGAAAGGGGCTTGTAGCCTCATTTTGGTTGGTGCTAGAGAACACAAAGAGTTGGATCTTACTTCATGTTGGAGCCTACAAATAGGGGGTTGTAGACTCCTTCCAGTTGTAGCTAGAGACTTGGGAAGTTGGTGCTTCCAATGAATGTATTCTTTGATATATAAGAGAGAAATCAATGGTTGTCTCCCATTTGGGTTTCCATGTAAATTCTAGTGTATTGTGTATTTCATGTAATGTTGATGTGATGTTGTTTATGTTTATATGCTCATTATACATTGATGATATATTGA